>JWIV01000033.1:142026-292912 GCA_000966865.1 Fusarium sp. JS626 | reverse complement strand
TACCCTCTGGCCTATTTAAGACCTTCTTAAATATATATATATTAAAACTAGATATCTTAAAGTAGCTTAATCCTATTTAAATAAATATATCGTTAATATCTTTAAAGAATCTAAATATAAAAAGCCGCCGGTTATTAACTATATATATTACTATATATATATTAAAATATATACTCTTTCTAAGTAGGTATAAGGTTTTTTACTATATAAATATTACTATTTCGTCTTATAATTACTTAAGAAGTAATAGATTAATTATAATAAATATATAAGGAATATTATTTTAATTTATACCTTAAGTTTATAATATATTTCTTAAAGTAAAAGAACCTTATTATATTAAGACCTATACTTTTATAATCTTTTAATACGGTTTATTAAAGGTAATATATATTTTATTAAGCTTTTACTTAAAAGTATCCTTTATAATTATATTATATTTATTTATAAATGTAATTTTTATAAATATATAGTCCTTAGGCTTTTAAGGGTAGTATTTCTTTTTATAAAGGTAGTCTTTCTTTTTATTACCTCTTAAGCCTAAGCTACTTTTAACTTCCTACTTCTTATTAAGGGTTATATAAATTATTAAACTAGTTATATTATTAAGACTGTAATTAAAGATATATATAAGCTACTATATATAGAAAATAACCTTATATACTTCCTTACTGTATATAATTAGCTTATTTATTTTATTTTAAGTTTAAAATAGGCTAAACCGTTTTATTATAAATAGGAAATTAATAAAAACTTAATTTTCTTTAACTTTATAGATTTTATATACTTTTATATATATATAAATAGTATTTTAATAATTAAGCTAAGCTTATAGATTATTATATACCTTTATAACCTTAAATATAACCTTTTTATATTTTTATTTAATATTAAAGGTTATAATTAGTTTTAAAATAGTAAAGTAATTTTATAATCCTTAAAGTAATTAATACTTAAAAATACTATTTAAATATATTACCTTAAGGGTAATTATAATTATAGTAATTACTCTTTTATTTACAGTTTTAATAATAAAATTATTTATAGTAATATTTTATATTACTTTTTTTTTATATTTCTTTTTAAGGTAATTAAAAGTCTTTATATTATAGTTATATATAATATTTATATTACTTAAGGTTATCCTAGGGATGCAGGCTAGCAGGCTTTATTATACATAGATATCTATACTACTTGGAAGGTGATCGCAAAAGTATATAAGAAGCTTGATAACTCCCATAGCCATATAGCAACTCACCGCAGCTTGTCTCTCAATCTCCATCCTACTGCCAATAAGCCTACCTCACTCCCTTTACTCAAACCTTTTAATCCATCTCTTCTCACCACTACCGCTACTATGAAGACCACCATTTTCGCATCCACCGCCACCGCTATCCTCGGCTTTGCCTCTAGCACCATGGCCAACCATTGTAGCTGGCAATTCCAAGACGGAGTCTTCGTCAAGACGTGGCTCGTTATCGGATCCGGCGTCGATGATATCCCTGCCAGATGTGGCGGCTTCTGGGACAACATGAACAACAAGAACTTCAATGGCGCTTGTGCCTCGCTCTCCGAGACCAACTGCGGCAAAGACGGCAACGGAGACATGGTCATCAACTTCAGGTCGCCTTCAGGCTGCAACAGCGGCCACGTCGAGTCGGCGTGGTGGGAGGCAACCAAGAACCAGTTCGGCGGCATCACATGCGTTTAAGCAATAAGTGAATACGAGCCGGTAGTGAAAGGGACAGTACAAGCATTTAAAATCTTTTGAGACTATGGGTCTTGAACTATCCTATACTTTCCCACCACGCGGAATGGGCTTAGCATGGGTTTAAAATCATGTTGCCTCGGTCTTCTGTCTACGTTGCGACCACCTATGCCCGTGTTTGGGATATTCTCTATTATTCCTCTCACCAAGACCTTTCAATCGCTATCACACACACTCTAGGAACCACGTTTCTCTAGCAATTCAATTCAACTCAATATACAGCTGGAAACTATATAATAGCCAGAAAAGCTTCTTCGTTGTGGTGCATTCTCTAAAATATTGTATTAGTTCTGAACTCCACAGTTTACATGCCAACTCATCTCACACAAAAGACATATTGAACCTCATTGCTGGTACGTTGACTAAAGTTATGTGCAGCCCACACCACTAGCCTTCATCCATGCGGACGTCATCTGGATACATCTCTTCAACAATCTGCCAGATATGCCGTCGGTTCTGAAAGCCATGCGGAACCAGCAACCCAGCTCGGGCATATGAATCACATAACGGGGGCTATACATCTGGATTGACTACATCCATTGGTGTAAGCACTTGCCGCATGAGCTTCTCCCAGTCATACTGCTTGGCAATGGTTTGACCATCGGTCGCAGTCACACCGAGTTTCGTCTGTACCATAGCGAGATCGAGGTCCTAAAGGAATAGAACCTGCAAGAACACAGTGTACCAGTAGGGTTGATTCAGCAGTTATGTGCATGCCAAAGGAAACTTGTTTAGCAGGAAGTATAGTATTCGATCTTTAATCTCTTAAGGTAATACTTCGAAGCGATCTCTAAAGTGGGTAAAGGGTATCAATTTAGTAGGTATTTATCAATATTTAATATAAGGGAAGTTACCAGGCCAGGGATATATTCCAGATCAGTATCCCACTACAAATTCAATCAGGTTAGAGGCAAACGGTGCAAAGACTGGTCTTGTTTACCCAGCGATCTGTCAGGCGTGGACCATGGCATTCTTCCTCCCAAACCTCATGATAACTCCTCCAAGAACACGATCCACATCAACAAGATGCCGATTCTAACCGGTCCTGTCGTCGCGCAGCATTCGGGAGGAAACTCGGGACTGGCGGGGATAAACGGAGGTTCTATTCTGCATCCTCCTTCCTTCTTCTAAAGGTTGAATACATTTTCGGAATATCGCTCGAGCGTGAGCCATAGGTCGCCTACTGTGCCGATCTGTGCATCTTGAGATAGTTTCTTAACGAGTAAGATAAAGCAGAGGTTGCGGTCACGTGCTGGAGAATCACAGTTTGAGGCTTGTGGTAGAATGAAACCAAGGGGTGTCTGCCCATGCTTCAACACAACCTGTCTATGTTAGAAAAGATGTAAAGGCTGAGAGTGAAATAAAATGTTGTGGTAGTCTCGTATTTAGGTGTAAGATAAGAGGGTGCCTGGGTGGAATGAGAATGTGGAAGTAATAGATGTGTTTGGAATGTGTTGTGGAATGACTGGCAAATCGTAATGTTGCTGACAAAGTTGTCGAAGTACGCCAATACTTGTCCTGCTAGTATCAAGAATTCTGACACCCATACCGAAATTCACATTTTGGTCCGTCTTCCAAACGCTGCGCCCTAGTATGTTGTGCATGGTGCTTTCGGCGCAAAAAAAGCGCATTTGCACAATATTCGGTGGTGTGCTCCCATTCTCCATCTGCTTACTAATTGTTGTAACATCATATTGATACATGAGCTGCTGCCATAGACTGGCTACAATGTAACAAATGTACGTACATTCGGCTTCCGGGCTGTGCAATGGCCGGTGAGTGCAAGCCATGCATACATGGTGGTCAGAAATCCACCCCTTTTGAGCCTCTGGCAGAAGGCTTCATTTTCAGGCTCGCCCCGAGAGCCTGGTTTTCTGTGAAACATCAAAATATCTTGCAGAAAGGCCTCATAATGATCGGTACTATTTTACTCGACATGAGAGTAGAGTAGAGAACCTTCAATAGTCAAGATAAGGCCACCGACAAATACCGATTGGGCGGTAAAGATGGAACACGATACTTACTTTTCCCTTACAAAATCAGGCTCGGCGTTGGACACCCATAGGTATAATCACATTCTCATTTCAGTTGCAACCACCAAGTCAATAAGCCGCCTCAAGCCTCTAATGGGGTTACCATTGACTGCGCCAGGTTAAAGTGTAAACTTCACAAGGAAGTCGGGCTTTGAGCAGTCACGATGTTGCATTTTCAACCCAGCCGACCCGAAAAGCCCGAAGGCAAATGCATCAGGTTGGTAAGGCAGTTTTGTGGACGTCGTTCTTTTGCGAACTGGCAAGAAAGAGGCATCTACAGCAGAGCCTCCCCGAACTTATCTTGTAGCATGTCCCACTAAGGTCAAGATAAACTTACAACTTACGAGCGTCCCCAATTCCACTCACGGTTCCGTGGCTCTTGAAATCAGTATGGCGTCACCAGATTGGCCATCTAGATATGGTTATTATCGGCCAGACCTCCAACAGAGCCAACATGGGAATTGGAGAAATCCTGTTAGTGACATACAGTCAAATCAAAACAACTCTGCCAAACGCCGTTCTAATCTTAGATATAAGCTCCCCGGTCAATACAGACCAGGTACAAGCGAGAGGCCTTCTCCATTCCTCGACGATCCATACAATAGGCAAGCTCGCAACGCGAGTGTGTCTTATGGCTCTCCCTTCGATCCTAGCTACTCTTCTGCTTATCAAACACATATAAACCCTCCTATGCCATATTATCCCCCGCCACGTGCCTCGCAAATACCCGCAGGTTATCCTGGATTATATATGTATCCAGTACAGGGTGGCAATCTCTCTGTCCCGCGAACCGGAAATCCGTTTGAGCAGTCATCTGGCCCACCCGGATACGACCACCCTTCCAGAGGATATTCCGGGTATATCTATGGTTTACAAGAGTCCAGATACGATCAAGGTGTCGCACAACCTCCTGACTACCCGGCGCAAGATCCCCTAGGAAACCCAGTCCGATCAAGAGAACCCGAAAACCTAGGCGTCCGGTCGCAACGCGATACGAGCAATTATAGCGACAGGGCAGAGCGAAGGCCGCGGAAGAAGAGGCCACCAAGACCAAACAAGGAAGAGAATCTGACCGATAACAGTTATAATAACGCTGAAATGATGGAGCTGCTAAAAAAGATTGAGAAAAACACTAGAGGAAACACCAGAGTCCGATCCGACTTAGGAAGACAACAATACCGTCGAAGCCGAAACTCACCGTCTGCGAGTGACTTCTCACTTGACGATATTAGATCTCCTGACGTCGATAGACAAGAGGCTCGTCAAGAAACTGGAAACTCACCTGTTCCACAACCGCAGCCAGAGACTCATAGCAACGGGCAGAGCTCTCATATTCCAAGACGCCAAGTAGCTTTTGCTTCGGATCCTGCTGTCCTAGAGTCAAATTCAATAACTTCAAGTCCATCACCACCACGCCGCAGTCAGTACTTTGCAAGGGTAGAAGATGTTCCAGAAGATTACAATGACGGGTATTGACCTCCTCAAGTTCCCCTACCCGGACCTATGCAAGAAGGACCTCTAGGCCCAAAGTAAGAGCATCGGGTCGCAAATTAGAGGGAGAAGCTATCCACCCGTCGGGCGAAAGAGTGAGTTCCGGGGACTAGGTAAAAGATTACGCCGGGTCATTAGCAGAAGGTGATACCAGGTCGTGATCAAATTTTTGAATAGGAACAAGAACAAGTGTCAGAAGGAGAACCCGTTGCAGATAGAACACTGGCCCCATACTTTCAACCGGCGCTTAACATATCAACAAAGTTGAATTGGAGAAAAGATATGCATTTTAGGTAGTAAAATCAAGTTGATGTCTTTCCCTATCCCAAAGTATCTAAGCTCTCAATAATGTACAATCCAGAAATAACAGTTTTAGGAACAGAAGAAATTGCAACGGACGACCTACTGACTCCTATGAGGAGCAGAGAACCCTGCCTATTCCCATCGATCTAATAACTCATCCCAAGGGGTAATTTGGTCCATATCAAAAGCTTCGTTCTCCCTTCTGGCCAATGCCCTTCGAGTTGCCCGCCAAGGTTCATCATACTCATCAAGCCCATCCTTCTGACAACAAGATATTACGTCGTCAACCCACTCCTGACAAAACTGGTCCTGCTCGTCTCTCAATTCATCGGCCACCCGTGAAATATCAGCATTACATCTCTCCTCCCTTTGTAACAAGTCCCAGATAAATTGAATCGCAACATCCAATTTGACTCGCACAACATGATCCTCGCTGTATCCTTCCCGATCGACATCGAGAGCTAACCCGGCCTCGTAAAGAGAAAGAAAGCTAATCGAGGAGGAGAGAGAGGTTTCATCCCCAGTCCTTACCAGCAAGACTGTTTGACTCGAGATCCTATGGCTGAAGATCTGTTGAAAGCGAAAAGGGTATCGCCCGCCTGTTACTGGTGGCCAAGGATCAAGACTTCCATTGGGAGAGTGGTGGTCAAATACTAAATATAGCGCCTGGAACAAAGGGCGTAGTCGGTACCCGCGGTCGCGAAACGATTGAACCTCTGGACTCGGGGGTGGACGTAGATGTTTTAGCTCCCAAGGACCCAGATTATGAAATCGCACCCGATCATGCTGCTGGTTATTCAGCTTCACTGACAGCTTTTGGTGGAGGTCCTTTAGTCGGGGCAGTGCCCCCTCATCGCGATCAGTCATCTGCATCACTTTGGCGATGAACCCACCCCTCTGGAAGGGAGGGCGTCCGTTGTGTAAGTGAAGCCATGCACAATGGAAGTAGCGTCCAAGGGAAGCGAGATCACCATGGCCCATCGCGGTCGTATCGATGTAAATCATCACCTCCTTGTTGAAGAAGTCGATCGTCGAATGGCTCTTAACAACCTTTCCGACAAATGGAACTTTGTACAGGTGCCAGTGCCGTCTGTATACTTCCATCTCGCGTAGACTAGCAGCTGCTGATTGAAAAAAGGTAGCTTCTAGCTCGTCACGGATGAGTCTCTGCTCACGTTCAGAGAGTGCCTCCCATTTCCGGGATGGAATTTCAATAAATCTGGCGTTGTAATTGTGGGTGAAGGTGTCAGGAATTGGGAGGTAAGCTGGCGTAGGCCTGTAACCTGAAGGATAAGGGAAATGATCTCTGATATCGCTAAGATTCACGGATACGACTGTTCGCCGTGGGCGATGGCGGTTTGTGATTCGAGACATAATTGGGAATATTCTGTTGATGGTCAGTTGAAGTGCAATCATACAGGAGACGAGACAGGCTTTAAATATGGCTTTGTTAGTCATCATGAGTCATTATTGGAATTGAGTTCGGGGCGGCAGACGATTATGCATCAAATACTAACTTTAGCTTTTGTGTGAAAGGGTTAATCATAACAATTACATATGCTTAAACAAAATAAACAACAAATTTAAGTCGTGTAGGCCTTTGCTACAGTTCGTACAGCCAGCACAGCTATTCCTGGAATATATACAACTTAATCTTCTTATTACGTCCAACAACAACCACCATATCGTTTCGTCGCGCCCTCGTCACGTAAACGAACCTCCCCCCTTTGCTCTGCCGAGACAGATGTTTCTCTACGCAAAGCCACAAGACTTGATAATCTTCTGTATCATGACGTCCTTGGCACGGAATTCAGCCGAAAAGGCCTTCATGGCATCGTCGGTTAAAGCAGTCCTAGCCCCAGCTGCCTGCTTGAACGCATCACGAGACGATATCTTGCCTCCCCTAAGCCCAGCGGCACCGACCAGCATGCCCAGAATAGCAAAGGGTGCAGACGCTGGGTTATCGACAATGTCGACAATGCTGAGGGCTGCGTTACCAGCCTCACCAACGATCAGCGCAGCAGTAGCGAGGCGCGCAACTCCTCCAAGCGCTGCGGCGGCCTCACCAACAAAGGGAATAACGGAAAAGATGATGGTCAAGATGTTCAGGACTAGATTTCTCGTCTTGGTCTTCTTCTCTTTCTCGCCAATCTTCTTGATCTCCCTGATGCTGTCCGAGGCATCCTCCATCATGAAGATGGGCATACTAAAGGACGTGATGATGTCACTGGAGTTGGCGTCAGACTGTCCCAGTCGCATCTCGGCAAAGGTGCCGATAGCGAGCATGACCAGGTCGTCGGTGGAGGGAATGGCCTTGTCCAGAAGCTCCTTGGGGTTGACGACGTCGATCTTGCTCTTGTCGCTGATGCGCTTGAGATAGTTGCTTCGCATCTCGTAGTTCAAATGGTTCTGACAACCAGCGGGCGAACATTGCTCAATAGCTCCTATCATGACACAGGAGCAAGGGTCAATCTTGGCGTCTTGCTTGACCCATTCGACCCAGTCCTTTTGGATGCCCGTCTCGTCGAGAAGAGCCTTGTAAAAGCCGTCCTCGTCGCGCATGGTGAACACGATGCTTCGAATTCCGGGATTAGGTCCTGGGGCGGTGGCGGGCCACGACTCGTCGCAGCGACCCTTGCCCTTGTGCTTGGGATCCGTCCACTCACAATCGAGGTACTTGAGACCTTTGCCAGTGTAGGGGGTCAGAAACTCCTCGATACGGTCGTCGATACTATCCTTGACCCAGTCGGCATACCAGCCAAACGCACCGTCGTAGTTCTTGGATACATCCTTGTACTCGGCGACGGCGGCAACGAGGGCATTGACGAGGATGCTCATGGTGGCTACGGCACGACAGTTGGCGTTGACGCTCTCTATACTCTCCGACAGCTTATCGAGGGTGGTGGGCCAGTTCGTCGAGTCACACGAGAGATCGTCAGCCTTGAAGTCGGACCATCCGCCGTTGTTAGTCCCGTTCTTTGTGCTGGGTCCTTCGAAGTAGCCTCCCAGATCAACAGCCCAGTCCGAGGTGCCGCCAAAGTTGAGTTTCTTGACCCATTCCACACGCTCCTGCTTAGTCGTGGGGCTCATGTAGGCGACCCAGTCTGTCATACCGTTGCCTTGCGTGCCATAGGTCATGATGTCTGAATGTGTGCTGGCGTCATGCCACTGCTTGGCCTCGACACCTTCAACGCCGTCGGCAGCGCCTTGCCAAATCTCTTCGAGTTCCGCGTTGGAGACTATAGATTCATATTAGTAGTGAAGGGAAAGAAGAAGAAAACCACATACTGTAGCCAGAGGTATCGGTACACGGGCCGGGCTCTGCCTCAGATACTGAGTACGAGCCGGTGAAAAGGCATTAGGGTCCGGTGCAGCTCTTGTCAGCCATGCGGAAGCTTCGACCGTAGCTCGCAATGCCAATGATGACCTTTGAGGCTGGTACACCCGCCTTGGTGATCATGCTCATGGAGTTGCGGGTCTCGGTGCGGTTGATGTGAGAGCGGAGGCAATTACCATTGGCGCAGCTGGGGTTGGCGAATTTGTTACCGTAGTCCCACTGTCCATGCAGATCGTAGGTCATGAACACAAAGTAGTCAAGTAACTTGGCCATGTCTTCGACGGGGAATGGCTTTAGGTACCAGTAGGAGCCGGGCAAGGCAATGGAAAGAGATTTGCCCTTTGGCAGCAGGCTTCTGAAGGTGTTGAGGAAGCGAACGTAGTAGAGACCGTCGGTTCTATCACCGGCGGGGATGCCCTGATCAGTGGCACCGGGATACTCCCAGTCGAGATCAACGCCGTCAAAGTTATGCTTCTCCATGAACTTGACAACATTTCCGGCGAAGACGGAGCGGTATTCAGGCTTGACTATGTCGCGGTAGCGCTGGAATGTCCCGGCCTCAGTCGACTCGGCCCAGCCGCCAAAGGACAGGACCTTCTTGAACGGGGCGTCCATCTTGTCGAAGACGTCGAACTGTGCTTTGACAGAATCTGGAATATTCACGTCGTAATCCGCAGTGATGCCAGCAAAGGCGAAATGGACATGAGTCAGATCCTTGAAGTTTTCTGCGATCTCCGAAGCGTCCATATGCATACATGGGCGAGCGGGATTGTAAGCCTGGAAGTAGCCGATGCGCTTGAACTCGTCGGGTGGTGAAGCGTTATTCACAATATCAGTGCCGCAGTTTTGAATGCACCCGTTGGTGTTGACCTTGAAGGCACCTGGTGCCTTGGTATCGGCCGGGGTGTCGGTACAGAACTCGGCAGTGGTACCACAGAAGCCCCAGCCACTACAACAAGCTTTGAGGGGACACGGGTTGAGCTTGGCAAGATCCCATCCGTCAAACGAGCCGGATGGCTTCTTGGTATCGGGCTTCTGCGGCCCACAAGCCGCGCCTGGGGCAGTAGCTGGCATGGGAGTGTTGCCCTTGCTTACACAAATGACCTGGCCGATCTGCAGTCTCTCGCAGCCAGCCCAGCCCCACGAGGCATTGTTATACTTCTGGATATCCTCGACCGTGATGCCTTTGGCCCTTGCAATAGTGTCACAAAGGTCTTTGGTACCGATCGTTTGCGTGGCACAGGTGCCATCCGCAGCGGGCACTGGGGTGTTGACAGTTATCTCAGGCAACGTGCCAGCGCTACAGCAGACAAGCTGCCCTGGTAAAAGGGAGCCGCAAAGGTTCGACTTGGGGTTGTACTTGACAAAGTCGGCGCCTCGAATGTTGCACTTGACACTAAGTGTGGTGCAGGTATCATCTGCTATGACCTTTGCGGTCGTACACTCGGCACGAGCTTCAAGATCCGACGACAATTCCGCTGAGGACGCAGAGGAGGTGCCATTGGATGAGCCCGTAAATAGATCACCACCTGGGATGTCGACCGTGACCTTGGCATCCCGGGGTCTGATAAGAGGCATCGTCGCGCAGTAACCATCAGCCCATACCTGGACCTTCTTTCGTAGAAGTTCAAAGTCACTGATCTTGTCGACAGCAAAGATTCCAAAAGTGTAAGGATTCATCGGGTTGATGTCACAGGTCTGCATCATTTGCATGCCCAGGCTGGCCGCCTTCTCAAACCGCTCGAGCAGGGCAGCGCCGGCGACAGACCCCATATCTGCACTGATGTAGAGGCCGACGATGGCAGAACCTGCCTTTGAGAAAAGGACTGTGCTGCCACACGAGGTTTTCTTGGCTAGCTGTTGCTTGAGGCCCTGCACCGCTGTTGTGACATGGTTGGTTGCGTTCAGCACTCCAGCCAGACCAGCAGTAAGGTGAACCGACACAGGTGAAAGAGGAGCAGAACTACAATGACCAGCAGAGGGGTTGTCGGCCTCCCGCTTGGTGTGTCTTCGTGCCGCTCCCTGGTGCAGGTGTGCTCCCAGATGCGCTGCCGCCTTGGACGAAGACGATAGGCCCTCGAGGGCGCAGACACGAACGGTCTCGACAGCCTGGGAGTGCACATTTAGATCGAACACCAAAGGAGCTTCGCAGTCTTTCAAGTCGCCAAGGTCATGAACATGAGTCCAGTTGGCGGCATTTGATCCGGCAGCAGCGCAGCTTCGCGGGCAGCCCTCAATCAAAGGAGTCGCCCACTCCTCACTGATCTGCTTCTCGCCGTAGGGAGCAATGGGAGTGATACCAAGTTCAAACTCGTGTTCTGTCGAGTTCTGTGCCTTGGATGCATCAAATGGGCCTAAGAGAGTGCTGTTGGTCCTACTAGATGCGGCGGAACTCAGGCCGGCCAGCAAGCTAGCGAAAGGAATGAAGGTGTGAGCCCTCATGATAGGGAAGGGAGAGTGAACACCATGAAAAATTGGATGATTAAGGAAAGAATTAAAAGAAAGACTGAGTGAGTGAGTGAGTGAGAGAAAAGAGACTGTAGTGTTGGGTGGGCAGTAGTAGATGGGTGCGAGGTTGCTGTAATTAATATGCACCCGATGTCTCACTACCAGAAATGAGCTCTACCAAAGGCAAGGCAAGTATCAGGCAGTAAGAGACCTCTCACAGGATATCCACTAGTCGAAGAGTTTTCTCCTTCTCATCTAGACCACAGTGGAGAAGCAAGTCGATGTTTCTGCCGAGGCTGAGCATTGTCAAAAGGAAGTTAGTGCTTACCTTGACTGCACAGCTGTTCTATCACGGCGATTCCATCTAATGTTGGGTCATGGGAAGCATTACCACTTGTGGCTATCGGAAAATAAGGATCAAAAGTAGCCGCTTTGCCCGTTCGGCCGGGACCTTGCATGTGGAGTGTTGGAAGTGGCGTGTGAATAGAGGCGGGGGCGGTCAGGGGCAAGGACATGGATATAAATGGATACCAACAAACAGGCGCAGGGCCGAGAGAGACCAAAAGATCACACTACTGCCCTTGTAATCCACACCACGGACATCTCAAAATACCCTGTTATTTCCTC
The DNA here is from genome assembly GCA_000966865.1 of Fusarium sp. JS626. Taxonomy (NCBI): domain Eukaryota; kingdom Fungi; phylum Ascomycota; class Sordariomycetes; order Hypocreales; family Nectriaceae; genus Fusarium; species Fusarium sp. JS626. The sequence goes on along the minus strand of JWIV01000033.1, from coordinate 280,905 downwards.
TGCTGGAAGGTTGCATCGGCGGTTTCCTTGTACGGTAAAGCTGTTTCTGACCGAGATTGCTCACATTTTAGCCTGAGCAAAAACATGTGTAATTGAGGACTCAAGAGTCGACATGTACTATGTGTAAGACAGCTATGCCGTTGACTACAATATCTTGGCTTTGTTGTAAAATCGGAGACATACTATTCTGCCTGTCGTTATATTAAAACCCGTTAGCTGGGAGCCTCTGGACCAAGCTGTCCCGTTCTTGTCTTACTCTTCAGTCACTCATTTTCTTTCCATTACATTCTTTTATTCACTACTATACACTCATTTTGTTTCCTTTCTCAAGAAATAAGTCCTTGTCTTGCCGTCAGCATGCGTTACCATGCTGCCTGGGCTTGTCTAGCATGGCTGCTCCTCGGTCTGACCCAAGTTACTCACTCGGCCAAAGTTGACAACGTTCTATCGCACGCACGCGAGAGAATATGGTTGTGGGAGATGTACAGTATCTTCTGGTGAGTAGTTCCCGTCACAGTAAACCGTGAATACAACATGTATTAAAACACATTTTTCTTTCAGCGACATCGAGGGTGCCGACAACCAGAAAATGATTTTGGCCCAAAACAAGAAAGCCAAATGGGATACCAAAAAGCACATGTCGTTCGAAAACACGGTAGACGGCAGATTGACATATGCCGAATTCCAAGCCGATCTGGAGAAGAAGTTGACTCCTCTCGGCGTTGACAAAACTCTTGTGGCTCCCGGCGGCGATGGCTTCAAGCAGCCGACCGTTGCTGAGGCCGTCGATGCGCTGAAGAGCAAGGCCTGGGCCATGCCTATGGATGTTTCTCAAGTCACGAGCGGCGCATCTAACGACTACAACGAGCTCATAGGTCGTGTAAACAAGAAATTTCAAGCCTATTATAACACGCTAGGCAATGACGACAAGTGGAAAAGAAAGCTTATCGAGACTAACCAGCGCACAACTAAACTATCCGAGGAAATCGTCTCTCTCCGCCAGCAGGAAGCTGACGAGTGGGTGTTGAAGCAGATGACTCGAGATATTGACTCCGCCGATGCGGAAAAGAAGGCTTACGGACTTGGCTTGAGTCGCAGCGATCTGGTCATCGACAATCCCAAATCTTCTGTAGACGGAGCGACTTCCTGGGAAAGGGTGAACTTCGGAGAGTCTTTTATGGGCATGACAGAGGCGCAGTCAAAAGCGTTCGAGGCAAAGTTGGCCAAGGCTGGCATCAAGGGCGGTGTTACTGGCCTTGTCAAATGGGCCGATAATCTGGGGAATCAGAACTTTGCAAATTTTGGTCCTGGGTACACGGAACAGAACGAGTCTCATTTTAAAGTCCATGAGACCTGGAAGAGTACGTATAACAGTGCTGTGAAGAGACTGGGCGGTTTGTCTGCATCTTGTTCGAGATAGATGGTGGTTATGTGGTCAGTCTGAGTGTCGTGTCGGGGAGAGAAGATATGTGTGCATATTGTTGGTTGATTGGCTGCGTATATAGTCCGATATGTGACGGGCTTTGCTCTATGAGAGATTGGACATGGACAGAGGGCCTGTATAGTTGATTATCATGATAATTTACCATCGATTGTTGTTTGTGGTCCATTCATTACTACGTATTTTAAATCTAGTGGTGTGCTATAGCGGACATCCCTGTAACTGTTGGTTGGTGCTGGTGTTGGTGGGGGTGTGAGTCACAATATGGGCAGTGAAAGCAACCGCCGGTGCCTACCTAATTCATACCCTGTCAGGCCAGTTAGCGCCAGCTGGCAAAAGTATTTAACCCCTCCAATGTCATTCCTACAATAATCAAATTAACGACCTAACTTCTGAACTTCTGCCTCATCATCTATCGCCCAGCAAATTACATGAGAAATCAAAAATGTTGCACCCCTCAGATCTTCAAAAGGACCAGGAAAAGGCCATCCGCGGCGATGCAGTGCCGAGGCTGCTTGAAGACCGTAATAGTCGCGCAGCACTCATCCGTGGCATTCGCCTGCACTACCGCTTCGCCATGAGCGAACCTGTCAGACGTCTCAGTTCCTCAATGCATCAGGTCGCTCGAGCCCGCAACGCTCGCCGCATTATGAGCAACGAGATACCAGAAGGAATGACGGATAAGGAGCAGCCATATTGCATATGGTATCCCGATATCGCCACCGAGGACACTTACCGTTCACTGGCCTCTAAATACCCCGACATGCGCTATCAGGTCGGCCGTGCCTGTGCTGCAGCAGGATACCACGCCCTTTTCCAGGAGCTTGATCTCCTACCTGAAGTCTCCATCGCTGAAGAGGCGCGAGAAAGCGAAACTGATGGTGGGAAACTCATCTATGACGAGATCATGGGTTACAAATCTCGCTATGCCATCATGAACGACTGCAAACGCACTATTGAATTATGGAATTATGAGTGCCCGGCATATCTGAACGGCAATACCGAAGTGCGATGGCGCTTAGCAGCTCGGCGAGGCATCACAGGCAGCTGGCTCCCCGATCTCCTTCCTTGCATCGAAGAGGACATGCATCTTGATCTCAAGAACCATGAGGTAGACGAACGGCACCGCACACTGACCGATGACGAGGCGAAGCTGCTCTATAGTCCACTCCCTCGAGACCTACCGACGGTGAAAAAGACTTTATTGACACAGATGGCCGCCCACGACGGCAACATTGAACGCTATGCCCAGCTAGCCAACTCTGCAAGGACCTTGACGCAACTGGACCAGGACTGTGTCGTCCGTGGTATCTTACACCACACTATGTATGCTCGCTGGTGGGCGGACCAGATCAAGAACAACACCATCTATGCTACGTCTGCCCAACATGTGTGGGAAATGCAGCGAGCGATATTGGCACGCCGCATCATGCTCAACGACTTGTCTTTATTTGAACCTGAGGGCAGTTGGCCATCCGGAATCCGGATGCCCTATATTATCTGGTGGCCCTTGAAGCCACATGATGAGTATCTCCGCCATCTCGCCGAGAACGTCCCTGAGATGAAGCCGCAGGTCGCGGCAGCAGCGATTGCCTGCGATTATAAGAGCCTTTATAAATGGCTTAACCCAGAACCTAGCTGGCACCTATGGATAGTCGCCGCCGAGTTCTCTCCTAACCCATTCTACCGTGAGGATCAGGAGAGGCGAGCGAAAGAAAAAGATGTTCAAGTGGAGCATGATAATGCTATGGCATTAGAATACGGTGAATTAATGCAGACGAGGGAGACTACCGTCTTTGAAGAGGGTGCTGAAAGAATTCCAGACAGTGTCGAGAGACGAGAGCCACGAAGTAACATGTATGAAACGGTAGAAATATTTAGTACAAGCTTCGTTCAGCTCAAGATCTGGGAAGGGATTGGAAAGGTGTCGCCCAAATAGATTGCTATTGTTTACGTTTGTTTCTCTACACTTCCACTCTGACCGCAACAATCATGTATTAAAGTTTCGTTTGAAACGTCATTGAATAAGCCGCAGTGTTTCGTACTTTCATGCAGTTCGTCACACCTTATTCACACCTCGAATGCCATTTTTTCAATAACTTACTTGATAAGTCAATAAACTAGAGAAACTCTTAATGGATTTTTATTATAATTTGAGCTGGAGGCGAAGCATTTTTCAAGAATTTACGGTAGTGGGGAAAGCTGGGCAACGAATTCACTGCAGGGTAGCCAAATTTTAATAATCGCGGCTCTGCTCAGTTTCACAGCCTGTTAATCCTCTATTGTATAATCTCGTACTATTAGTATAGCAAGTCATAATTTGCCAAGCGGTGATTTAACGGACTTAAGTTTGCACTTTCTTTATTTTCTTTTACCACCAATTCTTTTACTTCTGCACAGAATATGGTTCGAGATCTTTGTGAAACCACGGAACCAGCCAGGGCGCCAGTTCTATTCCTTTCAGCTTCCTGATCCTCCTTTTTGCCACTAGCAAAACGTCGAAACTTTTTCAACCTTGCGAGTTCCTTGACCAAGCCAGCAATCCTGTGTCGTGCCGATTACCCGGGCCGGAATTGCAGCCAAATTGCCTGTCGTGGCTGAGCTAATTCTTCAAACAAAAGTTCCGGATTCCTTCTTATTCTTTGGCGAGAATCCGAAGGATTGGGAGAATAACCTAGGCACAAGCGGATCCACGGCGAGGGGGTGTCATTGTTAAGAACCAGGGCAAATCAATCCTTGCTATCACAATGACATGCTTTAACGAGAGTAACGTTGGACCGACATTCCGAACGACCCGAGGGTGGCTACATCTCCACCTGATCTATATCTCAAAGATAGCATTGTAGCACTGAGGCAATTACCAGTGGCGTTGTAGACCCCATGGTTCCGATTCCTGCGGTTCTGGGTCTCTGTGGAACTTTTTGATCCTTCGGGTTGAAGTCAAGGATCGCCCATTTCAGATACTACGCTACCTGCAAGGGGTAGCCTGACACCTGCACGGAATGAGCCGGTGTGCGGGAACAAGCTCGGTGCTTGCATATAAGGATTCTTTTAGCACAGGCTAGCTAACCGTGCGGCTTGCCTAGCCTCGGCTATCCGTGCAAGACTGGGCAATCTCGACAGACTCAGCCCTGTGGAGCGTGTAGAGGGAAGCCGAGGCAACGTTTGAAACCCACAGAACTAATGCTTTCCAGGCAGAGTTGTTATTTCATCGTGAGATCAACGGGTCACAGTGACAATCAGACTTTTACTTTAATTTACGATCCCTGCGAAAGAGCGTATGCATTTTGCGCGAAGCTTTTTGCTGCTTTAACTCTGGGAGTCGGCACAAATTCCCATCAGTTCTTTACCCAGCGGGATGGAAAAGCTTGTCGGCCAAAGATAATACAGTTTATAGCAGTCACAAACATTATGTTCGGCAGCAGCACGTATGTCTCCCCTTGTTATGCTTACCTACAAAGTTTGAGGCAATCTGTATGGTGGATCAGGGTCGGAATATACCGATCAAGGTTTGAGATCCTTTGGGGCGCGTGCTACTGCGGCTCTACAAGTAACAGGGCTAATTAACTACAAGGCGGGGCGGCTCGGGCCGGAGACCAATTCAAGGCTAGGGCTTTTTCTAGCCTTAATCCCACGGTTGTGTGGCGATTGGCGGAAAACGTTTCCCTTGGCATCTGGACCCTTTATGCAAGGGGCAGAAATCCCCGAAACGGTGGGTTGAGGTGTATAGTACGATCTAGGAAATAAGTCAGACGAAGGATTTGCCAGCTTAGACTATGGAGGTGGTGGGTTTAATTTTCTTGATCCATGTTTGGTATGAGACCACTTCGATATGAGATTGTGGAGCAAACGTCCCTCGGCAAGGGCCGAGACTCTTCTGTTGATATTGAATAATCAACTTGCCTTTTTCCGTTACAAGTCCGTGGTACTCCACTGTCTTGACATGAACCCTCCCGGCAAGGCGTGGAACTGTTCTTTTGATGCTTACTACGCGTGTGTAAATTCGTGATGCTCCACTACAACTGAAAGACCATGATACTTTCATTATCACCCAACATAGTATATATCCCAAGAAGACCCTTTCTCTTAACAACATCACAGATCGCACTCATCAACTCTTCCTCACTATCTCACCGTTGTCACCTCCAAGAACATGCACGCTAAACTCTTGACACTGCTCCTGGGCGGCTCTCAGTTAGCCCAGGCTGCTGTTGCTGGCCCTCGCCTGGCTAAAAGAGACGGCTCTTCCCCAAGCCTGCCTCACGACGACAAGGCCACTGAGTTCTGCACTTGGTGGATTGACTACACCGAGACCTTGGCTTGCGATACAATCTTGCAGAACAACCAGATCACTATCACTCAGTTCAAGCGATGGGTAAGTCTCATGAGAACTTCCATTACTTGTGCCGGAGCTAATACTACTTTCCATTTAGAATCCTTCTGTCAAGAACGACTGCAAGGACATGACTATTGGTCAATCCTATTGCGTCGAGGCCGCATTCGAGCCAGCGCAGCCGGAGCCTGAGCCGTCAAGCGAACCAAAGCCCTCTCCAACCAAGCCATCCAACGGTAAGCTACTCCCCTCCAAATGCACCTTTCTTCTCAAGCGGAAACTGAACCATGTCTTGTAGGTATCCAGACTCCAGATGCAATCCAGCCCGGCATGGTGAGCAACTGCGCCAAGTTTCACTATATCGCCAACAGTGACGTTAAGTGTGCCGACGTTATCAGCTACCAGAAGATTACACTCGCCGACTTTGTCAAGTGGAACCCTACTGTTGGAGATGATTGCCGTGGTATGTGGACAAAAGTCAACGTCTGCGTCGGCGTTATTGGTGGCTCTCCTGCTCCCGCTCCCGCCACTACCACTACCACTACCACTACTGCAGGTAACGGCGTTCAGACACCCCAGCCTACGCAGCCTGGTATGGTGAGCAACTGCAACAAGTTCCACTGGATCGCTAAGGGTGTCAACTGCGACCAAGTTATCAGCTACCAGAAGATCACCCGTGCCGACTTTGTCAAATGGAACCCTACGGTTTTAGATGATTGTCGTGGTATGTGGGCAGAAGTCAATGTCTGCGTTGGCGTTATTGGCGGTTCTCCTGCTCCTACTAGCACTACCACAACTACCACTGCAGGTAACGGCGTTCAGACACCACAGCCTATCCAGCCCGGCATGGTCAATAACTGCAATAAGTTCCACTGGATTGCTAAGGGTGTTAACTGCGACCAAGTTATCAGCTACCAAAAGATCACCCGCGCCGAGTTTGTTAAATGGAACCCTACTGTCTTGGACGATTGTCGAGGGATGTGGGCAGAAGTTAATGTCTGTGTCGGCGTTATTGGCGGTTCTCCTGCTCCTGCTCCTACTACTACGACCACTGCGGGCAACGGCATTCAGACACCGCAGCCTATCCAACCCGGCATGGTCAGCAACTGTAAGAAATTCCACTGGATCGCCAATAGCAACGTCAAGTGTGCCGATGTTATTAGCTATCAAAAGATCACCTTGGCCGACTTCGCAAAGTGGAATCCCGGCGTTGGTGCTGACTGCAGGAATATGTGGTCTGGCGTGAATCAGTGCGTTGGTGTCTAAGATAGGCCACTCGTTTTCAAATAACTAGAGCTTTCTGATGTATGTAGATGTATCTAGTCAAATGTATATGGTTATTTAGTAACATATGAATGGTGGGAAGATAGCTAGCTCTCTTCAAAAAAGTTAATTGAAATATATGAACAAGTCTAGCCTTCCTCATCAACTCTCTCAACTTGGACTAAGTTACTAAACACGTTGGAACATGAAAATTACATGCAAGTTCAAGGTACACGACTATACCATAAGCGATTCCATAAAATACTTTGCCGATGTAGGGACCTGAGCCGATGTCTGAATCCGGTAGTGTTAACTATACAATCAGGCTGTCTTGAAGACCGCCAATAATGAAATGCAAGTACTCTGCGCAGCTGAATGCTAAAGAGCGGATAATTCTATCTTGTGGAAACACCATGATGATAAGAGACAAATGGTATCTTTTGGCGAGTATTGTTCATAAGAATATCTAGGAGTTGAGAAATCATCAACGGTCAACGTCCCGAAGCCGCAGGGCTCATGAAGATATTTTATCAGTGGATTGATTTGAAATTTAGAGCAAGATTTCACAAGTTAGGTAGTACGACATTGTCGGCTGTTGAGTAATATTTCCACATCCAGCAAGGATAGCCATTAACTAGATGTATATGCTTACTAAGTATATCTATCGCAAGGGCTCAAGCTCGCGGCGCTGCTGGCATCTTTAGGAATAACCCCTGCGGCAACAGCAGACTGGTAACACCACCGCCAGTCTTGCTTACCCAGTTTACCGTCACATTTCCAAGACCAGAAGAACCATCCATCAGACTTCTCAAAGGACTCCGCTTGGGCAGCCCAGTAGGCTTTGTACCATGTTTCTTGCCCATCAACCTTGAACTCATCTGTGTTTTTCAAGGTACTGTTCACTGACAGCGACCATTCACCCACGAAGACATGCCTTCCCATGTCATCATTGCATGCGGTCTGGATGTAAGCTTTTTTGTTGCCGGCAATTCTGTTATCAAAGCTCAGGTATCGGTGTGCGTCGAAGAAGATGTGCTCATCATCTGGGAGATAGGTCCTTGGGTCTCCTGATCCCCAGGATTTGCCCTGTGAAACATGGAATTAATGCCGTCATCCTTTTAAGTCTTCACTAGAGACATAGAAGGACACTTACCATGAATTGGACGTGCAAACGGTCAGCCTGAGCAACCTTCAAGTAGCCCTCCATAGCTTGGATGCGCTTAAATGCGTTGGGATAATAATTCTTGATCATATCTGCTGCCTCGGCCTGCCACTTTGCTACATGCACCGGCTCGTTCAAAACCTCAAGCATTCCAACAGTTGTGTAGTTGCCGTTGGTATGAATGCGCTTCGTCATCCACTCGAGGAATTTGTATGCTCGCTCATAGTTCTCTGGAGTATAGAATTGAGGATCTGGCACAGACTTAAGGCTTATTAGTAAACAAAGTCCCATAAGACTGGGTGGGTTATACATACATGGCCTGTGAATTGTTCATTCGGGGAGCTGATACCAGGACCAGAGTGAAGGCCGATGAGCACGTAAATACCGTGCTTCTTGCACCAGCCTACAATACGGTCAAGGTGCCAGATACCACCTCGGGGCCAGTATTCGCCAGCCTGGATAATGTCCTCGTACATCCAGTATCCAACAGGAATACGTACGGCATTGAGGCCAAGACTGGCAATCTGTTTAATATCGTCCTCTGTAATCCAGGTCTCCCAGTGCTTTTTGAAAGCGGCGTTGGCTTTGGCTTGACCGATACCCTTGACGCATTGCCACTCGTCATTGTAAGCACTGCAGCCCATAGTCTTCCATGATTCTTCGGCCATCCATCGTTCAATGATGAACTGCGAGCCTAGGTTGACTCCACGGATCTTCTTATCGTCCAATAGCCGTCGTTCGGTAAGCTTTTCTCCGTTGGCCCTCGCAACCACTGCTCACCATCAACATATAACTCCATAGTCAGGCAGGAAATTACTCACCTCTGGACTGAGGGGTCCAGGCGCTTGCTGCACCGAGGAACAAACAAAACAAAGAATTGAAAAGCATGGTTGTGATAGCGAGGTTGACGTAGCGGATTACTGAAATTCTTCCTAAATCAAGCGCTCGGTAGAGCCAGGAAGAGAGATATAGAGTCGCTAGAGATCTGTGTCGTATGGAATCAACCCCGAACTGACGAGAACGGCATGCTACTATATAGAGCTATGTGCATCGTACGATGTGCACGGGAGTCTTCCGCAACAATTCCGCCATGTTAATCTTTAGTATCGAATCAAATGTCCATATATATTTCTACAAGTGGGAATCACCCCAGGCTCTACCTACTATCCGGACCTGCCGGACTGCCAGACTGTGGAGACTCCGCGTCTTGAAACAAAGGATCTTCCCGCTTCGTAAATAATGCCACCCAATGTCCACATCTCTCTCGGTTGACGATACCGTTGGTTGGTTCGTGCTGGGATCATAAGTGCGGCTGAACAATGTGGTTCCAGTTGACTCCACTGAGAACCCTGTCTGTTGATATTGAGAACAAAGATCCGATTGTAGTAGACACCACATTGGGTGGCCAAACCGAGGTCTACATTAGCGATGCTGCAAGCAGGTTATCGCGCATGTACCAAAGAGATTTTTTAACAATCAGTACATCGCTGCAGAGCAGGAACCACCTCTACGGACATTTTCGGAGGCGGCGTGTGTGTGGATTTACCGCCAGTAGATTCCTAAATTAATATTTGCACACTGTGAAAGTTTAATCCCTAAAACATACGAACAGAGGTAATGAAAATACGGGAAACTAGGCGATAACCCATAGTCAAGCCACTAACCGCCGCATTCATGGGTAATATTTACTAACTTTTGATTGATCAGAAGTCTGGAAGACTACTAGTTAGTTTAGCTTGATTTACCCCGGATTTGAGGGTATACACTATCGCTTATAAACTGCAAGTCTGGACAAGATGACAAAGATTTAAGCTTTTCACGGTAGGTAATAAATATTTTTCGTCTTCGGAAAAGTATTGAGCAAAAACCCTTCTACTATAAGGCCGATATATGAAATAGTGCGTTTTACAACACCAATAGCCTAATAACTTGGAAACCTTTCTTAGCAATGATGAGTAGGCGATAACCCTACCAACGGAGTGTAGTATTTCTTACCCTGACCAGTATAAATAACCCACCAGATCTACCTAAGATTCCCTTACTAGAACACCCCGATATCGCATCTTGCCCTGACGAAGCTTCTCCATCGCCTCATCGATGCCCTCCTTATTGAACGGGAAAGTCTCAATAATAGGTTTTATTTTATGGAGCGCCGAAAAGTTAAGCATCTCGCGTTGGACATGCGGCGCAGCGGGTAGGCTTCCTTGAATCCGGAGAGCGTTCATTAGAATTTCTCCATACGAGCATCTTAGCTCGGACGAATCAACAGTAACAGCGCTAATCACACCACCTCGGCGGACGAGTGGCAGAACTGCTGACCAATCTAGCTGTTGAGCGCCGGTGAGAAGAATACAGTCGACGGCACGACCTGGGAGAGAATTACCTCCCATGACTTGGAAATCTGACGCTCCTAGACTTCTTGCTGCTGTTTCTTTGTCGCAGGAGTGTGAGTAAACAGTAACGTGGCATCCCATCTTAGCAGCGTATTGGACAGCGAGATGCCCCAGTCCTCCGAGGCCAAGAACACCTACGCGATGGTGCCACTGCAAGCCTGCGCTGCGTAGAGCGGAATAAACGGCCGCACCGGCACACATCAAGGGAGCCGCCTCGGCGGAGGGAATGCTTTCTGGGATACGGAAGATAAAGTGCTCGTGCCAGGTTGCATGGGTCGCGAATGAGCCCTGATTCAAGTCGCAGAAGTCATAGAGCTTCTCGTTTTTCGCAGTAGAGCTCTTCACCCTTATCGCAAGAGTCGCAGTTGAGGCAACTGCCATTACAGTACCCCCAGCCAACTCGATCTCCACTGAATGAAGCAGGAAGCGTTAGCGAACAAGCAAGACTTCAAATATATTGCGTTTATGTTACTCACATGTTGACGCTTACCACGGAATCGCCAATTGCTTCCACTATGCCGACTCCCTCATGGCCAAGAACCATATCCTGTGACTTGTAATGTTCGTCTGTGCCACAAATACCGGAGTGAGTGACGCGAACTGTCACTTTGTGGGCATCAGGAGGGCCAGGCCATGTAGATGTGCTCTCCTGTACCTTCCCACTTGAAGTCCCACGATATGTTGTAATTGAAGGCATGACTGTTGTTGCTGGGAAGTTATGGGATATTGCTTCAGAAAGTTGTTAGCGTTGCCTCAGCGTGCTTGATGGCTATTTATAAGAGACTATCCAACTTATGTCCTGGTTCTTTATATAGAAAAACACTTTCGGAGATTCAAACTCCCTTCTAATTCTGGTTCTCCTCTGCTAGTAGCCTTCTGGCTGCCAGTGCGAGCGGTATGTAAAAATGGAATATGCGGATTATTGCTCTCAAAGTGACCAATCACCGAGTGAGTTCAATTATACTAGTTTTCCTTACGGTTCTACAACTGCGTCATTCCTATTGTGTTGCTTTCAAATTGACAAATGAGCGAGTAAGGTTTAGCGTAACATTTCTCTTGTGCGCTCTCGGGTTAAAATGTTGCTCTTGAAGTGACCAATAGCGATATGAGACCACAATTTCTGACCACAGTGCTTTCTGCGGATAAAAAGTTTAACAACTAAAAAGTGGATTAGTTGCGTTCGTATAGCTTTGAAAGTGACCAATTACAACACGGCAGACACTCAACTGAGCGTTTTGTCGAACCCGCTGGTTAGTAACACCGCCGGCAGTTGGCTAGGCTGTTTCTCTTTGCGACCTGCTTGACTGGTAGAATGGATCTTGATTACGTAGGTCTATATGAGCTTCCTGCTCTTTCACGTTCACCGGTAAGTACTTAAATACCAGCGTAGGACTCTTGGTAGTAACTGTAGAACTATTCAAATCCATTCACATCAGCACACAGTCTATACCACCATGCCTACCAACGAAGAGCAGAAGAACCTCGAGGTTATCGGGGAGTACTTCACCGAGTACTGGGGAAAGGGCAATGCCGCAATTGTCGACAAGCTTTGTGCCGATAACTTCGTCATCAACTACCCTATGCATGGACCACGATACGGAAAGGAGAATGCCAAGAAGATGCTATTGGAGTTTAAAGAGGTAAGAACAGGCCTTTGCAAACTTGGCTGCATAACAACTAACATATTTTCAGGCTTTCCCCGACATTTCTTTCCACGCTTACCAACACCCATTGATTGCTAGTGGACCTTATGTGGTTGGGCGCTGGATTGGAGGGGGCACCCATACTGGAGTTGGGTTTGATGATCTTGCGGTAGGCGCATTGGAAAAGGCGAACACTGGGAAGAAGGTTTATTTCTCCGGCACCACTATCTTCACCCTGAAGGATGGTCTCATTGTGGATGAGACGGGTGAAGAGGGCGCTTTGACAGCTCTTCAGCAGCTGGGCTTGGTTCAGCAGCCGAATGCTGGAAAGGAGGTTAAATATCTCCACGAGTAGAGATCAAGACGAGGACTAAGAGTGGAGGTTCATAGACGAGATTTTATATGGAAAAATTATAGAAGGTTGATAAGTCAGGGTAACTTGAGATTATCGTTTTCAATAGTGCCTTTAGTGGCAACTGGGTCGGACGTTATCCACTATAACCTTTGAATTACCCCTATTTATCCTGAGGATACTTTGTGCCGCCCTGTTGTCGGATCTCATCCATAATCTCCATGACGCGGATAGTCTCAGACCAGGGCATGATAGGACTCTCCTTTCGGCCAGCCTGTAGATCCAATACCGTGTTGTCCGCCTCAAATTGGAAGCCTTGTCGAGGTTTTAGGCTCCATTCGTAACGCTTGCCCTCTGGCTTGGTACCCTCAGACCATTGAGGGTAAACCACAAAGGCAGTTGGATGAGATGGCGCGTTGCCTTCCAGCTCAATGAATCCATCAGTGCCCTCGATTGTCCCAAAGATATGCGAGCCACCGCGTGGAGAGCTTCCAGTTGACGTGATGACTCCTTGGCGTCCGCTGCTGGGGTAATGTAAGATGGCGCTTGTCGCAACTTCGACATCGCCATTGAATGACTGTGTCGCGATGATTTTGGGCTTTTCGCTACCAATTTCACTCTGTGCCGCAGCCTTTGTACCACCAGCAGCAGTGGTTGAAGGGTCCAGCGTTAAAATAGCCCAGGTGAGTGAGTAAATACCGATGTCAAGCATAGTTCCAGCTCCTAATTCCAGGTTCTTAAGTCGCGAGGTCTCGGGCAAAGCATCCAAGTCCCAGTGCGCATGAAAATTGCAGTTAGTGCGTGTGACGTTCCCGATCACCTTATCTTCGTAAAGTTGCTTTCTGATCTCGGCAATCATGGGGCGGTGACGGAGCCACATGGCTTCAGCAACGTAGACTCCCTTCTCCTTTGCGGCCTCGAAAACGCTACGGGCCTCGCGAGCATTGATTGTAAAAGCCTTCTCACATAGAACGTTCTTTCCAGCATTGATGGCTGCCATGCAATCACGGTAGTGGAAGCCGTGAGGGCTGCCGACGTAGATACAGTCGATCTTGGGGTCGTTGAAAAGCTCGTCGTAGGTACCGTACACAACAGGCTTGGTCTCGACGTCGGCTATAAATTTATCGACAAAGTCTTGACCCTTTTTGACAGATGATGCGCCGATAGCATGGATGATATGGTTGGCTTTCGCATCATCCCTAGGAGAGACGAGGTCTGAAACAAACCAGGAGGAAATAAGACCAGCGGCTTTGGGCCATTCTTGTCAGTGTGATGATACATGAGTGATCAAGTCAAGGCTTACTGAGAATGCCCCAGCGACATGTTGGAATCTGTTCATTTGCCATTTTTAGCCTAAGGTTAAGTGCTTTTTCTTTCAATCGAGGGAATAATTATTTGCAGGACGAGGAAGCCATGAAGCATTCATGTAAAGGATGCGGGGTAAAAATAAGGTCCGGTACCGCTAGGCATTACGTCAGTGTTATTTAAGATTTGGGGGTATTATTTACCCCCAAATCACTCCGCAAATCAATATGTACAACTACAATTGTATATCCTCGAAATCCATTATGGAAACTGTTTAACCTGGTATTCAAGAGCATTCCGCAGAGCCTCTTTATTGGTGAAAATCTAGCCGTTGGCGGATCCTCACTAACCAGTCAGGAATTGGCTTTTCTGCTATTCCTTCCGGAGTATGCTTTTTTTTTTCTTGGACGAAGAGGGTGCTGCATTATGTGCGCTATACAAAACCCATGTCTGTCTCATACCCTTACAGTGCCTTGGTCCTGCAACTCTGCCATTTTCTATTTCACAGCAGTCATCATGGGGATCGGCACTAGAAGCTACGGTGTAAACAGGCTTTAACGAAATCAAACCCTGCAATCTTGCACAAACTGTTATTCGGCGCTCCCAGTAAATCAAATCCATCTAAATTGAATTGAACCGGTAATCTCTCTATTTTGATCAAACAAAATTCATACCTCTTTCTATTCACTTTGATTATGGATGTTTATTCCATTGTTTTACAAGTAGGAATAGGGTAATTAAAAAGAGAAAAAAGGTATCTCCTATCTTATCTCTTATCTCCCCTGTGCGTTTATCGATAAGATAAGATCTATCATCAACGCAAATCAAATCAATTAAGTCAAATCAAAGAATATAACCTCTCCACATCACATCAGAAGGCCTTTGAATTAAATCCTGAAAAACCTTTTGACATTTGATTTAGTAGGAGCCAAGCTCTGGATAAATATTCATGCCGCCGAGTGGCGTGATCTCCGTTAGTTCTATCTCACGTAAGCAGGCACTGGATCTTGTCTTCTCCCAGATTCGTGATACTACTGTCTCGTCGAATTCCTTTCGTTAACTTCATATACTGCTTGAAGGAGTTTTGTCTAGTAGTTATTGACAATTAATCGGCTCCAGCAACCGAAATATCGAGCAACTAGTGCGACTCTGTCACAAATTCCATCAAAACACCTTTCTGCGCAACAAGCTTGAACAATAACATCTTCAGTGCGCCACGAAGCATTCCACACATACTCTCGATATCGCTGCGTTCTACCAGTACCTTGGATACTTCAAATCCTTAGCAGACATGGATAGGCTTGGCCAGAACATGACAAAAAAAGTCATATGTCATGAAGGCAATATTCACGTTGTCGATTTATCGAGGGTTGGCATACCACTTGAGGAAGCCAGAATTGCTTCGGAATGGATTGCGAAGGCTTTTGCACAAGCCCGTAAGTACAGTCTGAGCTGCAGAATCCCAACAGACACTTACTCCATCTCACCTAGCTGCGGAGCCAGCATTGGCAATCTTCTTCGGTCCAGCGTCATACGAAGAAAACAGAGAAATGCACGAAGCGTTTTGGGCATCCCATCTCGGGCGAGTAGCAAAGTCTGGCGTATTGCTGGGAGCTCTGAACTCCGAGGGCTGGCAGGGCTTCCGATGTCTTTTCCCTCCAGGCCAAGGTTGGCAGCCATATAGTGTCGAATATGTAAGTACAGAATCCAACACCTGGTGTCTATGAGATCTTTACCAACTGTACTTAGGATACTGGGGTCGATAATAACTGGGAGCGCTTTCTTGAGCTCACGGGCAAAGAGGCGTACATGAACAGAGTACAAGAATGGGGCCGCTTGACCGGCAAGACTCACAGAGAGCTAGACTTGACCGTTGACCAATTCTTTACAACCTCAATGATCGTTGTTAAGTAAGTAAGAAACCAAGCATATATGCAGGATATAATTCTAACTTTAGAAGCCCAAGCAATCAACACCAAGGTATCGGCCGATTGCTCGACGAGGCAGCTCGAGATATTGTGAGTCTCGAATCCAAAAACGTAATGCCCTATTTATAGCTAACACATTCCAAGGTACACAGCTACGGCACGAAACTCTTCGTTCGTATCCATGAACACATCGTAAGAGCCATTGGCAAACAGACCAGTGATCACGATGGCTAATTGAAGCAATACAGCTTTCGTTCTACTTGAAACAAGGGTATCGGGTGCTAGCATCAGAGACATATACGCTCGGAGAAGTCAAGCCGTTCTTGGTTCACTTTCTCATCCATGACTGTCTGACATCCTAACCGCGGTATGTCATCTTTGAAATATCTAGTTTAAAATCAGGTCGAACACCCGATATAAGATCAACCTCGTCATGGTTCTCCGACTAGAGATTCAAATCTTGTACGGCGTACGAAGAAGACGTGGTGTATAAAGAGGAGGTGAAAATAGTTTATAAAGTAGACAATTATATACGTAGAAAATAAAGTCTTAACCTTTGAAGAACATTACCAGTATTGAGTGATTCAAGTCTCCCTATAGGTCTGTCCACGTCCATTGTCTCCCTTGATCACTCATGTGTGACTGGATCGTGTGCCTAGACACAATCATCATGTCGATGATTCATCACGTCTGTGTGAAGATTACAAACTGCGGGGCAGTCTGAAGCTTGCAGCCGTGTTCCCAGGGTATGATGCAACGGCCGAATTCATGTTTGAATAGAAGTTGGTGGTGCTAGAAGGCTTGTAAAAATAGATTTGAGTCGGGCCATCCTCAGAGTAGCAGGTGAGCACAAGTTCGGAATCTGCCGTGCATGTAATGAAGTGGTAGGTTCCGTGGTACGCGTCTATGTTGTCGTACGTATCGAAAAGGAAACCGTAGTTTGGACCAGTTGGGATAACAGTGTAGGCATACAGTTTGGACCCGTCGGAGAGCGAAACGTAAAGTCGAGAAGTGTCAGTTTCGAGGGCAAATTCTGCTTGGACCGACTCGTCTTCGCTGGTACCAACAAAGTGGCTACTCTGCAGGTAGACACCAACTTCACTGCCATCATTGTATTGGGCATAGAAAGAGGGCTCAGGAGCCGATGTGGTAGTTGTAGACGCAGCGGCGGTTGTAGTCTCAGCAGCAGTCGTAGTCTCAGCGGCGGTTGTAGTCTCAGCGACAGTTGTAGTGCCAGCAGCAGTTGTAGTGCCAGCAGCAGTTGTAGTGCCAGCAGCAGCTGTAGTCTCAGCGACAGTTGTGGTATCAGCGACAGTTGTGGTATCAGCGGCAGTAGTTGTGGACAACTCTTCAGAGAGTGCAGTAGTGGTAGTGGATTCATCGCTGACTACGACGGTGCTGGTTTTTCCCTCAATAGTGGTAGTAGGCTCTTCACTGAGAGTAGCGGTTGTTGAAACCTCCTTGCTGGTAGCGGTGGTGGTAGTCGCACCCACCGAGGTGGTCGTCAAGGGTCTGCATGGCCCCGCGAGAGCGAAGCGTGCTTGTGCCGAGAGGAGGCAAATAGCGAGGGACTGGAGTGAGAATCGCATGTTTAAAACGAATGGACGTGGTTGAGTAACCAGCGAAGTAATGAGTGTGGGTTTTGCGAGAAAAGATGGGCAAACGTCAAGGGTGCGCAACGCGCGAAATGTCATGTTCTTAAAGACAACAAATAGGGGCTCGTAATTGAACGAATGTCCGCCTATTGAAACTATTTGTGCTTAGTCGAATACTAAATCTAGTTGGAAAGACTAATTTAGGCGCCTAAGTAAATAACTTGTTCATTATGGAGTATTTCATCCTGCACCAACTTAGCTCAGCTACGCCACGTTTCAAAATCGGACTAGCAATAACATATGAGATACTTTCCATTGGACATTCCGGGCCCTCAATATAACTCGTGGAGGAACTCTTCGTCTTTGGTAATGAATCCACGAGACTAAAGCAAAAACAAAACCATTCACCAGAAATAAAGACGAATGTCAAGTCCGCATATGCTTTCTTCCACGTTGGTGGATACGTCAGGATTGAATAGTTTTGCTAAGTAATATATACAATGAATGGAAGGAACAGAGTGAATGATAGACTTATCACCCCAGCGACTTAGAGGTCATCATCCAGAGGGCTAAGACCCTGAGCGGTACCAAGTCTCTTCTCAAACCAAAACCTCAGCCTCTCAACCCTCACTCGATCGCCCATAAACTTAGCAAAAGCATTTGGGTTCGTATTGGGCTGGTCGATGAGCTTAGGAAATCCTCCAGGGGCACTAACATCACTCCTCACTGGCCAAAACCCACTTGCCTTCTGGAAGTCTTTGCTAAGCAAGAAGTTCTGCAGCAGCTTAGCGCCTTCAGGATGCGGTGCATCTTTCAAGATGGCAGTGTGCTGCGGCCATGAGACAAATTTGCTCTGCTTTGGAAACGTGGCGTTGAGAGGGCCGGCACCAGTCGTGAGACCCAGGGCAGAGGTGAAGGTTGCAACATAAGGTGACTTTGGGTCAGCGACAAGACTTGGGCCTGTGGCTGAGCCTCGAACCCAGCGAGGCTTTTGCTCGAGGAGCTTGTTAAACCAAGCAGTGCCGTACTTGCTGAGGCTACAGACGTAAGTTAAAGGTCTCTCACTTAGGAAATAGAACTTACATCAGGTCAAACTGAAAGAGGATTGCATCATCGTCGTTAGGGTACGTCAGGGCAAGCTTGCCCTTGTATTCTGGTGCAAGGAAATCCGGAAACTCCGTAGGCGCCTTCTTGCCCTTTAGCTTGTCTTTGTTCCAGATTAGCTGCCACGCAATGCCCAGGTAACCATAGAAAGCGGCATCGATATCCCGGAAATCGGGATGGATCTTATCGAACCCAAGGGGTGCATAGTGAAGCAGTGCACCCTCCTCCTTCCAACGCGGAAAGTCATGCGTCGTCTGCAGAGCAACAGTGTCGACATAAACATTGTTACCAGCGAGCTGTTCATCGATTTTGCCATCATGATATTTAGACAAGTCAACAGTGAGGTTCAGCGTTATTCCGGGAAATGCTGCCTCGAAGGCCTTTTTGACGGCATCCTGCTGGTTCTTTTCGTCGCCGCCAAACCAGGATGTTACCACGCCGCCCTCTTTGAGAGCAGCCTTGTATATGTCATTTATAGATCGCGTCTCGACCTCTGGAGCGGAATGGAAGTTGAGTAGGGTGTCGTATGCTACTACGTGAGTAGCAAGGAGAGCAGAGTAAAGTAACTGGAGATGCATGATTGAGCCTTAAAGAGTGTGTTATGGTGCGAATGAAGGGTGTGGTGCCTGGAAACTTGCTCCTAACGTGCAGATATTTATAATGATAGGTGTAGTCTTTCGCATCGTGCCAATCGGCATAAGAAGCTTTGACTTGCCCATCTTGCCGAAGTTTCATAACATCGGTATGATGGTTGTTCCGAGGACTGTGGCCAGACGAATTAATTGTTCAGCAACTACAACAAAGGCGATACGAGTTCAATTGGGAGTTGTAAGCAAGCGCGCGCGATGAGGCGATAAACTCTATCATGCGGATTGATGTTCCCGACTTGGACAAGTCTCGGCACTTCGCGGTCTGGAAGCCAGTTGACGCGCGCGAATTGACTTATCAAGTATGTCTTCCGGCGCGATGTGACATACTCCGGATAACATGCCGTGGAGGGAACGTGCTCAGCCTGGTTAATCCCTGTTATTATTTGCGGCTAGTTTGACTTGCGCGTACCAAAGATGAGGTTCGAGATAATTTCTGTTGCGCCACTTCGCGTCGTATCGCATCCCGCTTAGATTTCCGATCGGCTATTTCAGCCGGAGACCTGCTATAACGCTCCCTATCCAGTACATTGTCAGTTCCGGCACATCTTGATCTCCGTATGTTTGTGGGAAACTGCGCAAAGACAACGACTTTCACGTCATCTCGCCCTACCAAGCTAGGCTGGTGTGAAAGATGTAATCAACGAGATGCTCTTGAAAAGCCGCTCCCTCCGGTGCACGTATCAACTGGACCCTGCAAAACCACGGCTTCCTTACGGATCAAGTATCTACTCTACTTAAGACACAGGCCGTTTAGGCAGCCTTACAAGTTGACGGCAAGAAGCTTGCGGACCTCAACACTAACGCCAAAGAGTTCTGCACCAAGCTGGGCGGCTTGGTGTTCCACAACAATTGTGGTATGCAGATCCATCGCTTGCTAGTGGTAGGTAAAGACATAAGCCTCTTTGACATCCATCAACAATATGACATAGGCATTTGCGACGAGGTGTAGACCGTTGATGGATGATTTCACTTTGAACGTGTCCCAGCCTACCTACTCGTGCTGTATGTCGCACGACACTGGGACAAAAGGTGGAAGATCAAAAGGTCATGGCAGACCGTCGGTTACCTTAAGAAGACAGAGGCAAGTAAGGCTGGGTAACTGGAACTTTGAGAGTGGATATCCCGAGAAAGTTAAGAAGAGAGTCCTGGGCATGCGAGAGGAGTTTGGCTTGTAGTAACCAAGTGCGACTCAGTGTTTTCATATTCATTTCTGAATAACATCACCCGAATACATCTACAGTTGGATATTCAAACGCGGTTTACTATTGGAGGAAAAACTAATTGATTAATGGTGACTACAGGAATCAGGCAAGTACATTACATACTTCTACAAAATGGCTAACCGAATAAGAGGTCAAGGCTTTTAACGACGCTGTACTAACATCTTCCGTTTAAACAAATCCATATTCTACATAAGCATAACTAGAATAGAGATCTACATCTCAAATACTCTCGCCTCATTTCCATCATACTATTATTCTCATGCCATGTCATGAGATAATGTCAGCCCAAACTCGTATAAACATCCAGAGTTCATCCTCACAATTCCCGCCGGCCGTTACTGATTGCAATGCTGAAGTCATCCGATTGATAGATAAGCATCCTAGACCATCTTGCTTCGGTTGTTACGGTTGATTCGGCTGCTTCGGTTGTTTTGATTGTTATCAGTGGTGTCAGCGGCGTTGGCAGTGCCGTTAGCATTATCGGCAGGCTGGGCCATCTGAACCGGGATAACACCGCCGAAGGGACCAGCCCGAGCAGGATTCTGGCAGCGGACAAGACAGACGTTGTCCTCGCCAGCAATAGAGCCAGTGCAGTTCTGTCCTGCAGGAATAGAGGCAACGAGAGGGTGGTCGGTCTGTTCACCATCGCGGTTGCGGCCACGCTCATTGCCTTCAACGTTGGTGGTAACAGGGATATCCTCCCAAGAGGATCCAGTGCCATCAGCGTTGATCATGCAGGTGTAAGGGCCAGCACCATCTGAGTTGACCTGGTGGACAGTCATCTCAACACTGCCACCAGGGTTGACCTGAGGAAGCACGTCGCCAGTCTCCTCCATGATGTCAAGAGTTCCCTGCTCGATATCGTTGTCACCACCACCGAGGGTCTCGCCAACGGTATCAGCAGAGTTACCGCGGAAGCGAGTGGCGTCCTGTTGGAAGGGACGGCGCCTGGTGCCATCTCGAGGAGTGGCGGTGTCAACACCGAGGGCCATGCCAGAGCCGCCAGCGTCGCCAACAGCATTGGTGATGACGCTGTGGGCAGCCGTAAGGTCGGCAGCGAGGAGGAATGCCCAGATAAGGTTCTTGATGGGAGCCATTTTGATTAATCTGAATGTCGATGTGGGGGAGATTTGGGTTGAGAAAGTGTTGAGAAGTAATAAAGATGAAACGGGGTATCAAAAGATTTAATTGAACCTGGCCGGCAGGAGAAGAAGTAATGAAGAAGGAAGATGATTAGATTCCTGTGCTTGAGATGTTGATGCTGATGATTAGAATTGAAAATGAGGGTGATACAGTAGCCTTATATAGAAAGGTCCAGCAATTTCTTTTCCCTTTTCACAAGCTTCAGCATCCACATATCACCACAATCAATCAACGAAACAAAGTAATACAACCTCGGAGACATCCAGCAGCTTCACGATGGTAGCTTTGACCTCTATCGCCAAGACCCGGAATTCTCGTCTTCCGAAGAACTCATGAGCACAGCCACTTAACGAAACGAAACACCAAGACAGTTATCTTCATGCTGTGATTGGCTTCTAAACTATAAACCACTCATAAACAATCATTTGAAACAGAAAAAGAGGTTCCACTATAGAAAATAATCGACAGCAGGCCATGGCGGGTGTATCACATCGGCACATATAACCGACGCCCAGTGTCCGCATTCTGAGGAGCCAATCGTATTAATCCGTCGTCAAGTTCCGAGATCTTTTGTGTTTTAGAGGGTTTTCGTTTATACCTCGAGAAGCCAATCGAATGTTGCAAATCGTGTTTTGGGGTTTGAGAACCCCGTCGCAGGTGACGTTTCAGGGGGTTTGGGGCGGAGAGGACTGAGCACAACGCCAAGAAAATGACAAAACGGCTGATAATCGGGTTTGAAGAAAATATCAAATACTACATACCAGTGAGGCGCAGGTGTTACTGAAGTATTATCAGAAAGCGCGTATTGTCCATATTGGGGTGTTGGTCGAGGGAAGTAGAATTGCCGTCTTGGCTCAGTTGGTGACATTTATTTGTATAGTGAATTATGTCGTGATGCTCACTTCCGACAGCAGCTCTGCATGTGTTAAGACAGCCAAAGTATTAGATTTCCCTCAAGCTGTATGACCTGTTGGCTATTGTTTTTGTTTTGGTCTTTTGTCTGGATGTAGTCAGGTGCATATCGTGCGGGAAAAGGTCTTCACGGCTGCGAAATATTAAGAAGCAAAACAATGTTATGTTCCAAATTAACCATAATTCTACCTGCGATAGACTTACAATATCGATAAGGTCAAAGATAAGGTTTTACTACCTAACTGATAAAAGATGCGCTCGACCTATCTCGGAGGTAAACCAGTGGGAGATACCCTATATAGCCCGGGAAACAAAGAGGATCACATCAGCGTTGTGTAAAAGATTTATTGAATTATTAGTTGCACAAATGCAATGTTTCTACGGCTATAAGGAATGGGAAACGATTATGGATTCAAAAACTGTGTAGTCTAGGTCTTGAAAATGTTACGATTTAGTTTCAATTTAGGTCATCTAGTCGCAATACTTTCCAGTTATACCACCTGCGTTCAACTGAAGTAAAAGTGTTTATTCGGTCTTATTCAGTACTTCTATGTTGTAACTACAATAAAAGGCTAGTGACTCCCTATGTAGCAAGGTTTTAACAACTAGCCACCCAAATTGGATGCGAGGATCTTCCAATATTAATAACCAGCTCACATTTTTCCAGAGTCATATGTCCCTTAGTCGGTCGACTTGTCCCAGGTAATCTTAAGCGCATCCGATTGGCTGTACAAGCGTGTTCTGGGCACATCTTAGAAGGCTCTATTGCTGGTGGGTCTCAGTGGTGACAGTTGGCCAACCAATTTGGAAGGTATGTCTGACATTTTAGCGTGGACCCACCAGCAACGGAATCCCTTCATGAGGTAAGCCGATTAACTCTAGGGTAACTTAGTCCAACAAGAGGTTGATCGATTGATCTATGGCTTGAAGTCTTTTTGTCTATAAAACCCAACAGCGTCACGACACAACTGCATGAAAAGACCTTATGATAAATAAAGAAAAGTATTTACATGTATTTCTAAACAGCGAAGAAAACAAACAAATGATAGAAGGTCAGGTAAAAACCGGGCGGACCGATGAAAAACCCCAACCCGTTGCCGTTTCGAACGGTACCATCCTTGACAGACAAAAAACCCACCACCTAAAAGGTGCAACCTCAATTTACAGCCACGTACCAAATACTCGGATATAGACCATCTTAACCAACTGAACTTCCACAGTATAAGCCAGTAACTCAGCCGCCAAGAACCCGACAAAAGTCACCGCCGGCTGGGCAAAGTGAAAGGCAGGCCTCAATGCTGGGATCCATGGGAAAACAAAGCCGATGATCATGATGGCCACAGTGGAGAAGACGAGTATCGGCGCCGCACGACTCTGAATGATGGGCAACTTTGCTGTGCGAAGCAGGTGCACGATGAGAGTCTGGGTGAGGAGTCTATTGCCTATTGTTAGTCGAGTCACCTAATGCGATGCTGCTGTGCTGGGGTGTTAATTACTCACCCTTGGAGGAACCAATGTGTTTGAAACATCTTAACACCCTGCGTGTCGTCGGCGGATCGGATACCGTAGTAGAACCAACCTAGGAGAAAGGTGCAGATATCGATGACTGAACTGGTTGGGCCGAGGACGATGACGAACTTGAGGATATCTGGTACTTGTCAGTCAACTCCTTAGTCTCAAGAGGCAAGGAAACCCACCCATTGCGTGCCATCTTCGTGGTACTCGGAGGTACTCTTCATCTACGCGATCCCAGGGAATGGCGATCTGGCTGATGTCGTACAGAAGATTCTGAGCGAGAAGTTGAATGCTGGTCATCTGTATCTCAAGTCAGCACGCGAAACACCGTTGGGTAGATGAAGAAATACTTACCGGCGTAAAAGGTAGCCACGCACTAGCCGCCAAGATACTAAAAACGTTTCCGAAATTCGAGGATGCGACCATCTTGATGTACTTAATCGTATTGCAATGCGTAATCCTTCCCAGAATAACACTCTGCACAATGATGGAGAGTCCCTTCTCCGTCAAGATCAAATCGGCGCAGTCCTTGGCAACACCAGCTCCCGAGTCAACCGAGATACCAACGTCAGCATCTCGGAGAGCACCGCAGTCGTTGATTCCATCGCCGAGCATACCCACACAGTGGCCTGCTTTTTGAAGACTTGTGACAATCAAGCCTTTCTGCTTGGGCGTCACTTTGGCAAAGACGCTGCATCTCTCCACGGCCAGGTCGAACTCGGGGGAATCTTCAAGAAGCGCGAGTTCCGAACCGGAGATGGCTTCGGCGTCATCGTCTGTTGTATCACGTTGCTGAAGCAGTTCGAGAGATCGGCAGATGTTGAGAGCAACGGGTAGCGTATCGCCTGTAAGAACCTTGACACATACTCCGAGTTCAGTGAGACTGGCGATGGCCTCTTTCGCATCGTCCTTGGGTGGATCGGAGAAGCTAATGATGCCCTCGAGGGTCATATTCGTCTCGAGCATATCAACATCATCGACAAAAGACTTTCCAAGAGTTCTAGTCGCCAAGAGAAGAACACGGTACCCCTCCATGTTCATCTGAAGAGCCATCTTTCTCCAGCGCTGCTGTTGCTCGTCGCTCAGGTTCTCACTCTTGCCATGACATCTCATAGATGAACAACGAGCAAGCACTTCCTCGAAGGCGCCTTTGACGATGAGAAGATTCTGTCCAGTAATGCCGCGAACAACGCATCCTGATCGACGACGCTCGAAATCGAATGGAATGACGCGAACCTTGTCGTAATGAGCTACAGCGACATCCTCGTCGTGCGGCAGGCGATAGTTGAGAATGGCTCTGTCCATGTTGTTTCCACTGTTGCCTTGAATTTGAGAATCGACTTTGGCCAGCTCGATGATGTTCAGATTTTCTTCTTCGTCGGGGTTCGTGTATCGATGTACGGAAAGCTCGTCTTTGGTCAAAGTTCCTGTCTGTTATTGAGTTAGCAGCGATTAACATACATGTTGGTGAAGATTGCGGTACCTTGTCGCTGCAGAGAACCGTCATAGCTCCGAGGTTCTGAACCGAGTCAAGGCGCTTGACAATTGCCTGCTTCTTGGAAAGCTGGTGGGCGGCTCGGGCGAGGTTCGCGTTGACGATGGCGGGAAGCATTTCGGGAACAAGACCAACGGCAACGCTGATACTGAAAAGCGCAGCACTTTTCCAGTCTCCTGTGGTTTTACCAGAGATGACCAGGACCTGAACATGGTGAGTGGCTAGATAGAGTGCACAGGAGGAATACTTACGATAGGAACCATGACAACCATGAACCCAATGAGCATCCACGTAACGTTGAGAATGCCCTTTTGGAAGGCATTTGGCTGTCGCTTCTTCTCTACTTCCTTGACCATGGTCGCTATCATTGCATCTTAAAACGTCAGCCAAGTCTGCTCAACTGTTGGTGAAATTGGTACTCACCGTCACCAGTTCGAAGTACAAGACCAACCCCGTGACCAGACACGATGTTGGTACCCATGAGTGCCACATTGCCATAGTCAAAGATCGAGAAAGCCTCTTTCGCATCAGGTGGGCCAGCTTCCTTGAGCACAGGCTCGCTTTCACCTGTCCAAGCCGACTGACTGATCCTGAGATAAGATGAATCGAGGACAAGACAATCAGCAGGAACAATCGCCCCTGGGACAAGAACCACCACATCTCCAGGGACCAGGTTACTGTCAGTAACAGTCTCCTCAGTCCAGGAAGTCTGCAGTCCGTCTTTTTCGGTCGCAGGTCGACGAACTCGGACCTTCGGGATGATTGACGATTGGAGGCGAAAGACAGCTATTCCACTTTGGTATTCTTGCCAGAAACGTACAGCGACCGAGATGACAATCATAACCATGAGAACAGCAAATCCTTTCTAAGGTGATCGCGATTAGTTCATATAAACTCGCACAAAGATATAGCTAGTACTCACCCAGCTTGGATTCGGCAACGCAACGTTGAGAATCGCCAGGAAGACCAGTAAGATATTGAACGGGTTCGGAAGAACAGACAGAAGAAGCATGAACCACGACTGAGGCTTGCTAGACGAGACAACATTCTCGCCATGAATACCCCGTCGAGCTGTAGCCTCCGCATCAGAAATACCATCGTTGCTGGACAAGAGCTGAGCAAGAGCCAAGTCCGTATCCATAGAAGCTACCCATCGTAGGATATCCTCAGGCGTATCCTTGGAAGTCCTGTCTGGACCAAGTTGCCAAGGCGCCACACGTTCGCGGGAGCCTCCGGTGCCCCAAGAAGACCAGAACTTGAAGTCTTGGCGGATCATGGTGCCGGCTAGTCTTTGACATCGATTGAGACGGTCTTTCGTTCACTACCTCCAGAGCAACACTCCTCACGATCAGTTTGGCACTCCATCGGTGAGAAGCTAGATACATACCGTTTTGCACACGCCTTATTATGGTGGATCAAAGTCTGCTGCTCCAGACTTGGCAGTTCCTCTGAGGAGGAGAACGTGTTCCAGTGAGTTCTCCAGATTTGCGAGAATTTGGCCGGCAGGCAAAAGGTTCTTCATCGAAAGAGTTGAGAGTTGAAAGCGAATATTTTTGATGTGTCGAAGTGTGAAGTTGTGATTAGGGTGATTGTTGACGGGGTTGAGGAGGTAATATACAAGGTCCAAGCCAAATCATGCAGTTTAGTACCCTTAACAGCACCCAAGATAATCTCATCTGAAAATCTTTTCCAAACTAACGCAAGCCCAGCCTAGCCAAGAGGCAGTGAACTTACAATTGTAATTTGCATGTGTTTGTGGGGGTGAGTCATGCCGAATAGCCTTTCGTGTTTCTCCCTAGGCTGACTTCACTTTTGCCGAATTCCCTTGGCGATAAGCCTGAGAACCGTCGTATTCCCAGGAAATGTACCAAAGCCAAGCGCCAAGCTAGCTTAGCGGCCATCCAGGTGCCTGTAGATCAGGCCGACTCCCGAACGACAAGAGATATTATACTGATGCGGGTATTGATGTGCATGATAGTCAACTTGGCGATATCTTGATGTCAAATGGCCTGATCCTCATGACTGAGGCTCCTGTATTTTTTTCTTTTCTTCACAGAACCCACTGATCACATCAAACCCTTTTTCAAATTGTTCTTGCTATCCCGGCAATCAGGCACTGCTGCACTGCCCCTTTGGCAATTTGACTACCGACAGGAACGGCAAGATCCGACGAATTAGGGGCTATGAGATGTAGTTTAGAGGCCAAGGCCTAGACTCTGAGAAATTTCAAAAGTACGCGTCAGCCAATGAGCTTAAACGGAAAGGGGGCGGTGTATCTGCGAATAAGGTTCAAAGAAGCACCCTTGGTCTCCGGACTTAAATCACTCACTGTATATTGCTAGAACCGCCATACTACGTGGTTTATCAAATGATGATGTTCTGGATATCCTTCCCAAACGGTCAACCGAAGAGACTCAGCCTTCTTTCAATAGTTGCTTCGCCCATTGATACCCAACAATTGACATTCGCAATTTCATGCTATCAATATTCGGGATTTGTGATATTGCGATTCCCCATTTGGAGTTGAGGGCTTGAGACCTGCCAGTCGCAGTACCCATGGTATTTCAATCCATCGCTCCCTTCTTCTGCAGATTATTAAAAGAGTCGAGCTTGTTGGAATGCAAGAAGTTATCCAGCTTAGGGAACTCCCGGCCTGCGATAACAGAGGCAAATTTGACAAGGTCAACTACCCGCTAGTCCTTGATACTCGCTGCAAGAAGTTGCTCCTTGGAGCTCTAGCTGAGCTTTGACGCCATCTTTGCCTCCTTCTTCCCAATATTCAACTGGCTCGTAGAGCCAATGACGCCCGGAGTTGCCACGGATAAGAAGGCGATGTAGGAAATGCCAAATTCCAGTGCGCAGTTGCTGATGACGACGTTCTGGCCGATATTGTGTGGGTTCTTCGAAGCGATGATCGTATTGCCAGCGGCAGAGGCGCTAGTTACATTGTCTCTGAAGCTCATCATAAAGACGAAGGGCTCCAGCTGATTGTTTCATACAATCATCTTTATTGTTATACTGCTATTTTCTATTGTAGTACTAGGAACAATCTAGCTGTACTATCCTACTCGTAGGTAGGTAGCTTCCCAGCAATGCCGTTCATTGTCGATCAGGAATGTTACGGTAAGGATTATTAGGATCCTTCAACTCCTCCTCCACAGATTGTATTTTCTTTACCACTTTGGCGGGGGCACCGAGGGCAATTGAGTAAGCGGGTATACTCTTGGTCACCACAGCTCCAGCCCCGACGGTGCAGCCACGGCCGATAGTAACCCCTGGGAGAATCACGACATTACCCCCGATCCAGCAATCGTCCTCGATACGGATGGCGTGCCCAAACTCAACGAACTTGATCCTGGAGAGCACGCTTGTCTCATGGCCTGCAGTGTAGATGTGCACGTTTGGCCCCATCTGCACGCGGTCGCCAATGATAACAAGGCTGGTATCCAGAATTGTGAGACTGAGAAAATCATATTAGTCATTTCCACTACAGTGTTTGAGATCTCCACATTTGGACTGACCCAAAGTTCATGAAGCAGTTCTCTCCAATAGAGACATTACTCCCGTAGTCAGGCAAGAATGGTGCCTCGATGAAAGTGCCGCTGCCGATCTTTCCTAGTAATTCGGACAGAATTTCAAATCTCTTGTTTCCAATCTCCTCATAGTTTCCCGTGTTTGGATCAAGATTGTTAAACTTGTAAGACAGGCCACGAGCTTTGTGGCGGCCCTCGAGAAGTTTGGGAAGTGACGGATTGTAACTTGGAAAGAAAATTAGAGAAGAATTCGAGGCGCCTTTGGTTGATCTGATACTCACAGCATCCCTGAGATCATCTTCTCGTACTCGTCACACCAGGGCGTACCCTTGAGACCTCTGGCAAACTCAATCACCTCTGCGTCTTTTTGCTGTTTGGCCATGATGCTGTGGCGTTGTGATTATGGCGGTAAGTTAAAGTGAAAGACTGTTTTCTGAAGATAGACTATTGTGTTGATATTTCACTGCCAGAGATATTTGGTGTTAAGGGGACAGGATTACGAGACAAGTTACAGATTAAGGAATAGTTATAGATCTTGAGAAGCGTGGGGAAGTTAAGAACAATGAGGGTTTATTACTAAAGCGGAACTAGAACGTGGCCACGGGATGAAGGCTTACTCCACACAGTGTTAATAGTAGCTGAACAGGTTTCTATATACAGTGAATACCTAGCAATAGAGAACCAATAAACAATACGCAGCTCATTATTAACTCTGATTAACAGTGCGTCTTTATAGCCGACCCGTCTCTGAGATTTGCTATGAAAAATCTGATATAAAGCCCAGATAACTATTAAGTGCGAAGTTGTGGGGTTGTAGTGCTTTGTACTTCCAATTTTGGTATGAGTGAGCACTCCGCGCAAGCTCCGACACAATGCGGTCATCGGAGTCGGAGACTCCGATGACCGCATTGTGTAATCATCACAACTTGGCACAAATTGCTTGGTTCTTAGCTCGCAGTCGACTAATTAACTAAAGAGCCATCCTGTAAAGCAACAGACAACTCAAATTACATTTAGTTTTGGCAGTGGTGTATCGTGCCTCCACATCTGAAGCAGCCAGGACTAATACCACATGTGGATGATCCTGTGCTGTAGGTGGCCATGTCACACCAAGCTTTATTCTAGCAACTGCTAGGCTCTTTTACTTAATGAGTACACAAACCTGAGATTTCTTATCCACCTGAACAAATGGAAATGCCTCCTTTAACTAATTCGTCTTTGTAACAACGAACTGTGTATTATCGTACAAGTGTGGATTGTAAGAGGGGTATAAATTGACAATGGTATGTAAAATTGTTTTAAGAGGCTGCATGCATGATGGATATTGATGACCGCTGAAAACTAGTAATTTAACTAGCTGAGGAATATAGTTGTGCTTACCTGGCCCAGACCTTATAAAGCTACGAGAACAATGCGATTTGTCTTTGTATATCATGACAAATCATCAATGCTATATTACTTTATCACACAGAGTCTTTAAACGACCGTTGGCCGTTCAGGATCCGTCGCAATTTCATCCAGCTCTCTCAAAGCATACTCCAGGTTACTTACCACCTCTTCTTCCTCTGACTCTACCTCTAGGGTATAACAATGAGGCGGAGGCTGTGGGCCATAGAACTTCAATATAACCCCAGCCGCCTCGGCTGACTGTTTTTGACTCTCTGTTAGTACACAAGACCCGATTTCTTGATCAACAATCTTCATCTTGGGAGCCCAATACTCTCTCACAAACGAGGGTAGATTAGCATAGTTGCCACGCTCTCTTTCGAACTCCATGACCAACTCTTCAAGTAGCTCTAGTCGGGAGCATTCCTCTTCTTCAATCTCTTGACGATCTTCTGTCGATGATGGACCAGACGCCTCGGTTCCCATACAAGTACCTAGGCGGCAACAGGTGTGACGAAGATCAAGAATCAAAAAAGTAAAGTGGCGTACAATCGCGCTATCAATCCAATGTTCCTTGCCTAATTCATAGCCAATATGGCACAGTAGATCAAACAGATATTCCAAGTGTTTAAGGACACTACGAATGGTTGCGTCAATGCCGAATCTTAGAACCCAAGTCTGTTTCGAATTGATGACAGCTAGGAATTTAATCAAAGGCGTGCATCCTTTTGGAGAACACTGGCATCGACAGTCATCGACATTGTTTTTGTCAAAAATGATGCTCGAGACTTTTGGTGGTAGAGGTACGCGATTTCGTGGCTTGGAAGGATAGTGACTCACACTAATGTGAGTCATGAAGTAGTGCGCTGCTGTTGTGTGGCCTCCTGGAATCGGGACAATGGACTGAAGATCCCCTCCATGATCAACTAGCCAACAGATATATGATGAGAACTGAGAGTTTTGGAGTTCAGAGCCGTTTGCGTCAGAGTTCAAGTGTTCCGCTAATAAGCGAACGAAGTAATTAAATAACGTCATCGACATAAGGAAGCCGCCTTGTAGAGCACATTCGGCAACTTCGCCATGAGAGATAAGCATGTAGATTGATTTGGAATCCTCTGGACTTTCAGCGTCGTCGTACACTTTCAGATGTATCGGAATATGGGAACCTTTTGCCTCGAGGTACTTTTGGGTCTGTGCCGCGTTCTGATCTAGAATACCAGGTTCGCAGAGTTTTAAATCCTGTCTTTCTGATGGAGTGAGCTCACGCTGTGCTAGTATTCCCAGCTTCTTCCTTCGGGAGGCTAGACAGCGGATGATTTTCTTTTGACCTTCTATACAGCTGGGCATGTCTTGGTTCCATGGGGGCCGTATGGCTTGTTGGACAGAGGGTGCGAAAATTGCCGATTCAGAGTGGAGTAGTAGGTCAAGGACCTTGCATCCGTGACAGACTTTTGATCCTAGTCCATTTCCAGACTTTCGAGCATGATATAGTGCGTCGGTCGCATGATCGATTGCATATCGCCCATTGTTGTCTTTAGTGTTTAGTACGTTGGGATCTGCCTGATCCACAAGTATGCTCAAGACAGTCGCATTCTGGGTCTGTACTGCGACATGTAAAGGCGTCTGGCCAAGGTGATTGATCTCATTGATAGATGATGGATGTTTCTCCAGAAAGTCTTGGACCATGTTATGATCTTCCATGAGGACAAGCCTACTAAGCTGACCAAATTCGAGATCTACAACAAAGAATCAATGTGGGCCTTGTGATATCAGAGTAAGCTACTCACAGTTTAATATCGCTGGGAAGTCTTTAATCTGATCGAACCGTTCTTGAAATCTACGGTTCAAGAATGGGGATGTACAATCCTGACCTGCAGAGTTATCACACCTTGACAGAAGAGAACTGATCGCTTCTCTAGGCCTTGTTGTATCTCGAGGGTTTATGTTTTGGCACAGTTGGGCTAGAAGTGGTGAACTATATAGTGTTTACTGTTGGTCATTTCTATTTCTCCAACATTCATATATACCTTTAGTGATCGCATAGAGACATACCTTGTCACTGTGTCTAGATGTGTGGCAGGATTAATAAAAGGGGCCAGCATACAGAAGACCTGTAGAGCACCGTCAGGAAAATAACATTCTCCAGAATTGAATAACTAACGAAGATGAAGTTAGTGCGGAGTCTGTTGAAAGATTGTAAAACCGTACATAAAAAGTCGATGTTATATGATCCACGATCGATCGACCGTATTGGTCCACATCTGTGATTGACGCCCTTCTGTTGTCAAAACACCATCTGAGTCGCCTGTAACATGACAATAAGAATATCTGTCTGTCTTCCTCGGAGATAGTACCATATAATGACGCTAATTTTACAATCCTAAAGGCAGGGGACCGGTTTCTATCAACCGTCTCAAACCAGTCAAGGTTTTGACCAAAGCCCATCCCACCGGTTCCTACTGTAAAGAATAGCGAGAATTGGCTAGCAGTTCTCCAGCGATTTTTAAAAAAAGGAATAGGGAATTTCAATGTCCGCTTTGTTTGTTGTTTCAGGGGTTGCTGCGCTGAGAGCGGGCATCCAGGTGAGTGATAGTCTATGAAGGTCATTTCATTTTCAATAATGAATGGACCCCACTGTTGTCGACTGCGCCGACTGCAAGTTCTTCGGCAGAGGCAGAATGAATTCATCGTCCACAAATTGCCATTTTGGTATCTTGTTGATTTAATGCTCGAACCCAGCATATTAGACGTTGAATCTCGCAGGCACACGTCACTGTCGGAAAGCGTTTCGACGATCTCCCTACCCCTATCAACGGGCAGACTTTTGCAATTTGATCCATCAGGCTCTGGAAGTCGGGCGAGTATGTTGCCGAGAGCTTTTCGGATAGCATAGCCACTCTCTCTGGTCGCTGGATTTAGCATCTGTCGCCGAGGAGGGCCAGTAATAATTCTCTCACACTTGTAGAATATTCAGGGCCAACTGTAGAACGTTGGTTGTGTCGAACAATTGTTTCTCTAACTTCTCCAAGTTCTGTTTTTTGAATGGATACTTGAGTCTGACACAAAGTGTTCTGACTTTTGAAGTACGGCTATTAGGTATAAGTTCTGGGCCTTTTAACTCTGTAACTATGTTCAATAGACCGCTGATGGCGACCTCACAGTTAGCTCGGCTTTGATTGATCAGTCTCTCAACTTCGGTATTGCTGATACCTGCACTCGAAGCCCAGGTATCCAGCGCAATTAAGCAAGATTGAAAGTTTCGTGCATAATTTCTTGCGCGCTCAAGATCTTCATCCCGGCCTTCAACGCTATCGAGATACTGAGATATCTCTCTAAACAGCTGGAGTCCTAAGGAGACTGTTCCGAAAGCGCTGCCAGCGATGCCGAAAGCTTCGGCCATGCTGGAAAAGGAAATTCAAGATAAATTCGAAGATGGTTGCTACGGGTAATGATGACAGATGTTTCGAAGTTTAACAAAACGGCAATCAGCCCTCATTTAAACCTGATTTCAGGCTGCCCATGTTGGGCTTCCACCAGTAAATGACATGATTGGCAATAGTGGCTGTGTAATATGACTGCATAGTCGGGGTGTTTTGTGACTGCGGTACTGCAAAGTGTGGCATACGTGGTCCAATTGAAAGCCTTGCATATTTGCCTGCATAACGGTTGATCGCTGCAAGAAATTGAAAGAATACAAACGGCGCGGGGCAGAATCCAGCTGTTGGCTAAGTCATCAGTCAGACATTATGTTGACCTTGCCTTGTATGCCTTGCCGGCACCACCTGAGAACATATTGATATGGCTAAGACAACACAGCCACCGCTCGGCAATCTGCTGGCGACCAGCAGGCTTTTTACACTCAAGGCGAAAACTAAGGGGTTCTCAATTAACTACAGCTGCCCACTCTTCTCCTATGGAACCAACACTCTTCCTCCCTATCACAGGCAAGCTGTGCGCACTCCGACTGTCTGCTCGTCAACCACTGCAGTCAACTTTAATTCAGTATGGCGCACGGGGAGCGCTTCTTCCGCCATCACCGACGCTTTCCCAAGGGCCAGACAAAGTCAAGCAGATAAATCATTATTTCAATTGTAAGAACTATGGTCCAGTCCAACACAAACGCCTAGATGGAAGCATGTTGCGCTATCGTTTGGGGCAATAGTGTATGGCTGCGGCCTTCCTCTATATCTGGCTAAAACCATGGAACGTCTCTAACTAGCTTCTAAAACTAGTAGCATTTTCTTAAGAAGGTTTCGGGCTTGAAAGATGCCCTTTCTGGGTCCCTCCGAAACTCAACCGCAACTCACTTATACCACATCCATCGTTGAGTGTTATACAAGCCACAGGGATGTTATCAAACGGGGCAGCCGCTTTCAGAATTGGCCATATCTGTCATTACAAGCACGTTATCACTCACGTTAGTGACCTTGGTCTATGCACAATACTGGGGCGGTTAAACTGGATTCGGGGTTGGGGAGGGCTGAGAAATGCAACTGGGTCATTATTACACGTGTAAAGTAAAGCTCAGATGGCTGTAAGCAGAATGGATCCCGACAGTTCTATTTACCAAAAAGAAGCATAACAAAAGTCCATTAGGTCGCTTATTGAAATTCGTAGTATTCAAGTTAGAAAGCATCTTCAAATTGTCCTGGAGATAGAAAAGGAAAAGACCACCAGTGCTTGACATGATAGTAGATAGAGCGTTGACTGGGTGAGTTATTATAGAATTTGAGGTTGACTGACCAGGCAATTAGATAACATTTGTAAATACAACTACTCCTATTAAACTAACTTCTCTCAAAATTAACATTTTTCCTGCCTACTTCTATATACCAAAGCCAATTCTACTACTGAGTAGAATTGACTACTTGTGGGCTGCTTGATTATTATACAAGACGTCATCGCGGTGGCATGGTCTCCAGATCAATTGAGCTCCTCGGACCTATGACTCAGCCG
The DNA here is from genome assembly GCA_000966865.1 of Fusarium sp. JS626. Taxonomy (NCBI): domain Eukaryota; kingdom Fungi; phylum Ascomycota; class Sordariomycetes; order Hypocreales; family Nectriaceae; genus Fusarium; species Fusarium sp. JS626. The sequence continues at coordinate 245,573 of JWIV01000033.1, read as the reverse complement.
CAGTAAATAAAAGCATAAACACCAAACCACGAAACGGGTCGTTGGGTGCTTGACTAGTGCCATCACCTTTATTAAGCTCAGTGTCGAAAGAGATAGATAATACAACTCGAATAGTGTTATGGGCAACACAATTCCGCCGGCAGTATAAAACCAGATGCACAAGGACTTCCTGTGGAAAACTCTAGTAATTAGGAAGAAGACTGTTAATTTTATTATCTTATGGTCTTATCACCATTGGAACTTAAAGTAGTGAGAGTGATGGTGACTGGACTTATTCTAACACCCTGTACCGTTTCATACGGTGGTAACTGATATTCATGGCCTATTTTAGCCAAATCTATAACCATTCCACGGTTCATCTCACAGCCGATGCCTCTATCCCAACTAATGGTATTCTGTTAACCGAAAACTCATTAGAGAACAGCTTCATTCAGCCATGAATACCCGAGCCGTATGATAGTGCGACAGGCGGATGTGGATGAGGTACACAGTCACATGTAGTTGCGAAGCTGGATATCAATATCCGGATCTGAGCGGCCGACGCAAAAGAATGAGGACAGCACGTGTGATCCTGACTGGCAGAATAGTGCGGGGCATCAGCACAACGTTGCATAGTGCTTAGCAAGGGTATCGTTTGTTTTGCCGCATCACACTAGTCCTCGATCTCGATGGTTCTATGGCTTATGACTATCTATCTATATGAGGAGATGAGTAAAGTCTGCAGTTGGCTTAGTTTGCGAAAGATTTAATGAAGGTCACAATGCTACAAGACTAAGTAATGCAATAAGAGTAAGAAATCATTCGATAGAGGTAGCTGTCGAGAGAGGATTGGGTGCTGTGTAAGTGGAGTCTTACGAGTACGTGAGCAGCTAGCCAGCCCTAATAATTAATCCCTGTAAAAAGCAGAGCGGCCCATGAATCGGGTTATTTCCCTGCCAGGCTTACACCCATATTTCTGCCAAGACACTGGGGAACCCAACCACTGCGGGAGGGGCCGAGAGAGCCAAGCAAAAGAACACCGTCAATAAAGTCGCTGTACGCAGTAAATAAAAAATTCGTAATGAATCTCTAACCATTGTGCAAGCTGAAGGAGACTAGTACCACTTGCTGGAACTCCTTTTCTTAAACGATTCCCTGATACTATATGTAAAGAGCTGGACAGCTATGATCACCCACTAATTGTAAAGACAATTAGTAGCACTTGGTCAAAGTCTACTATAGGGTCTTATATGGGTTTCTGAAGGATTCAACGCAAAAGAACCCTGACCTTCCCTAAGTGAATAGAATAGTAAGCCGGACTACGGGGAGGATTTGAATATGCCGGTGAAAGGAGAAAGAGGAGATTGCTTCAAGCTTCCGGAAAGAGATCGAGCGATCGGCTGGATCGAAAAAAACAGTTGTCAGAAAATGTCCGTGCATACTCCATGTGTCCGGAGAAAATATCCGTTCACGAATAGCAGATAAAAAACCACACTGATAGTAAACCAATTATATTATTTAATATTGATACACGAGTATTTCGTATAGAATAGGTATCATATAAGAGTGCTATTAGAGACTATTTCAGACTGCCGTTTGTACTTTATTTCTTGCTGGATATAACATACAATGGTGAATAAAGAGCCGTCTCAGACATTGGTAGGTCAAAGCAGTTCCAGCCCCCATGACGCTAAAATAAAACACAGACAGATCACCGCTGCACGATCCTGCAGGATTATAGCTGAAGGCTTGGTCACATATTATACCTCAGTATCAAAGCGGTGATGGTATACCAGTGACCTGATTAAACACGAGATATGAATCATTACAACTCAATGATACTACACCGGTTTCCAAGTAGTATCTGGATTTCTTCTGATGTCATCAATACAGATAACTAAATTCTAGGTATAAATACTCCCAGGACGTCGCCGTAAAGTGAGAGTTATTGCAGCATCACTCACCGCACACAGCACTTTATCACAACCATCACCATCAAACCTATACAATGATTCCTACCCAGACTGTAAAGCTATTCCTCAGCTCCGCCGCACTTTGGGCAACTGTAAGTACCAACCATTCATACTTCCTGTGCTCCGAGTTGACATTGTTGGTAAGGCCATCGCCAGCGGCCTTAGCCTTGAGGATACCGGCACTGCATCGGGTTGCACTGGCTCAACAGGATGCTGCATCCCAAGTTGCCTAGTTAACGTGTCCGACTTTTACGGCTGCAATGGAAACGTTGCGTTCTCGGGCACCTGTCAGTGGAACTATGACAATCCCAAGGGAACCCAAGATATTGGCAACGATGGTTGCGGCGACGTTCAAGTGACTTTCTTGAAGGACGACAGCGGCAACCCCGCCATTGACGTCTACCACAAGTCGGACAAGAAGTACGACCGTTACTCATTCAGCAACTGCAAGGCCCCGACTGTTGGAGGAAGCCAGTGTGCTCCTCAGGGAGGCGGATGCGTAAGTTATTGAAATCTGATACATGTGTTAAACAAAGGCTGACATACTGCACTAGGATATCAACATCATCCTTACGGGTGCCCAGGGCTAGTAAGCAAGATGTTACTGGATACTGAAGGGAGTGGACAGCCGCTAGTGCTCAGCCACGGGGTTCATGTTTGTCTTACACCTGTAGTTAGGCCCAAGTTTTCACTTCCTTCATAGCCCAAATAAACATGGTGACTCAGTTATCAGATGAATACAAATTAAAGCTTCTCCCATTTCTTTCTGCAACGTTTCTCGTTGGCTAGGGGACATCATATGCGCACTTTCTACTAGCAGCTAGGACGTATTTGAATTAGGGTTACTAACGTTAGAAGAGGAGATATGAGAGGCTTCTCTTAGCAAACTCTCTTGAGGAGGCTTGGGCCGATGACGCGCCTGATTCACATTGGGGATCAGGTGTCTCAGGATGCGTCCTTGTGACAGGCCAACTCGGGAAGATATGATGTAACAGCAGCCCGTTGCCAGTTTCCCTGTTTTAAGTGTACAGCTAACATTCAATTGTCAGTCTGATGGCTCAGGGCTGTAGTGCCACCCCAAATAATTACGTCGTCGATCACATGCCGAAACGTGAAACTCACAACACTATAAGGAATGCAGCATTCCTAAACGCTAAATAAAGAGCCCTTTCTCATTGAAAACATTAGCTTCACGAACCTCCCCACTTCATCTTCAATTACAGTTCTAAACAACGTAACGAAATGGCGACTATGGACAAGGTTTTTGCTGGCTATGACAAACGACAGGCCACTCTCGAAGACAGCGATAACAAGTTTTCCCATGGAATTGCCTGGGTCGAGGGAAAGCTTGTTCCCCTCCACGAGGCCCGAATCCCTCTACTTGATGAGGGTTTCATGCACGGTGATTTGACCTACGATGTCCCTTCTGTCTGGGATGGACGCTTCTTCCGCCTTGACGACCATCTCGACCGTATTGAAGCCAGCTGCAAGAAAATGCGACTTCAGTTCCCGATTCCACGCGAAAAGATTAAGAAAACCTTGGTTGAAATGGTAGCCAAGAGTGAGATCAGGGATGCGTTTGTCGAACTGATTGTCACTCGTGGTCTGAAGGGAGTCCGTGGACATCGGCCTGATGAGATCCTCAACAACAACCTCTACATGTTTGTGCAACCCTTCGTATGGGTCATGAAACCTGATGACCAGTACCAAGGCGGTCGTGCCATTGTTGCACGAACAGTTCGACGAACTCCTCCTGGCTCATTCGATCCCACCATCAAGAACCTGCAGTGGGGTGATCTTACCAGAGGCCTCTTTGAGGCGAATGATCGTGGTGCCACATATCCCTTCTTGACAGATGGAGATACCAACCTGACCGAAGGTTCGGGTTTCAATATCGTTCTAATCAAAGATGGCGTGCTCTACACACCCGACCGAGGAGTGCTAGAGGGAATTACCAGAAAGAGTGTGATTGATGCTGCTAAATCATGCGGCTATGAGACTCGGGTCGAAAATGTCCTGATTGAGGCTACTTATGAAGCTGATGAAATTTTTATGTGCACGACTGCAGGAGGGATAATGCCCATCACCACTCTTGATGATAAGCCAGTGGGAGATGGAAAGGTTGGTCCTATCACCAACAAGATTTGGGATCGCTACTGGGCTATGCACTGGGAGGATGAATTTAGCTTCAAGATCGATTACTAGGAGTCGAAAGTAAGCAGACAAGCACTCGAATTCTAAGTTTCATAACTTTCTCCAGACACCTGGGTGATTATTGAACGAAGCGTGATTACTTTCCCATTTGTGCAACATGGTACAAGGAGCTTTAAGAGTCGTATGACAATTACAAAGAACATCACCAGATCAAACGGTGGACACAGCTGACGCTTGATATGAGGAGTGTGTTACACAGAAGTAGGTCTAAGGTTAAAGTCTCCGCACATGATGCCCTTTGTAACACATCAATCACAGCGCCACAAGGCTTGGCATTTAGGTGCACAATACTGAGGATGCTCGCTACGGCATTGATATCACTTCAACTCTGAGTACATGCCTCGCAGTAAACATCGAGTATGCGAGTAGCCAGAGTCGAGTGAAATTCCACACCAAACTTCAAACATGCTGTTGTACGAATTATTTGGACAAACTAGAAAATTGAAGAAGGCTCATGTATGACTGATAGGTTCACTTGATGCTTAAGGAAGTCATTTTAACAAAAATAAAAGTTATACTATTGTATTGACAGGATTGGTTTCTAAACTATTTCTCCTCGTATGCAAAATATCTAAAATCAAAACAGGTCATATAGGTCGTCATAAGTAACTCAGTCTAAGTTGTATGCAGATGTTGCTCGCATGGTTCCGGACTCATGGAGATGCTTGTGTAAATACATGATGCTTAATAAACAGGATAGGCAGGAACAGGGGGCTTCTCATAAGTAGGCTTGGATGTGGTAACAGCTGCCTCAGTGGGCTTGGGGGTGTTGGTAGAAGGCTCAACCGGCTTGGGTGTGTTGATGGGAGTGTGGACGGGGGTCTCGTAGCCCTTGGTGGTAGATCGGAGGAAGGTAGTGGCGATGACCGGAGGAACAACCTTGGTAGGGACAGGAGGCTGGTAGGCCTTGGTGTTGGAAGGGTTCCACTGCTGGATCTGGGTGGTAGCAGTGGCGTAGACAGAAGAGGAGACCGCGCCGATGGGGCAGTTGGTGACCGCAGGAGGGCAAGCAGTGACGGTGAAGTACTTTGTGGTGTAAAGAGTGGAAGTCATGTTGCTAGGTCTGTGAGGTCCAGGTACGTAGGTGGCACTAGGGCCAGGGACAACCTGAGTCTTGGTAACAGGGCAGATAGTGGTAGAGAGAGCGATGGTCTCAGTGGTGACGTGGGGAGTACCAGGGCAGTTGGCAACGTTGGGACCGCAAGCAGTGACAGTTCGGATGTTGGTTGTGTAGACTGTGGAGGTAGACCAGCCGGTTGTGACGATGAGCTGAGTAGGGGCAGGCTGAGTCTGGTGCTCTCCGCCAGCAGGCTGGGTAGGCTTCTCAGGCTCAGTGGGCTTTCCAGGGTTGGAAGGGTAGTCGGGGGAGCCGGGGTTGGTGGGAGCGGACTGTTCCTCGGTGACAGGGCAGACAGTCGTTGAGATGGCAATGGTCTCGGTGGTCACGTGGGGAGTCTGGGGGCAGTCAGGGACCTCAGGACCGCAGGTAGTGACGGTGCGGACACTGGTGGTGTAGACAGTTGAGGTGGTGTATCCAGTGGTCTTGGCCGGCTTGGTGGGCTGAGGTCCAGTAGACTTGGGCTCAGTAGGCTTGGGCTCAGTAGGGTGAGGTCCGGTAGGCTTAGGCTCAGTAGGATGAGGTCCAGTGGGCTTGGGCTCAGTCTGTTGCTGCTCAGTTACAGGGCAGATGGTAGTAGAAACAGCAATGGTCTCAGTGGTGACATGAGGGGTAAGAGGGCAGTCAGGAACCTCTGGGCCACATNNCAGTCTTGGGGGGAGGGTAGGCGCCAGTGGTGGACTCAACGGCGGGCTTGGTAGACTCGGTCTCGGCAGGACTAGTCTTTGTCTCTGTGGGGATACCCTCAGTATCGGTAGGAGCAGTCTCGGTCTCAGCGGGAACAGTCTCGGTCTCAGCAGGAACACTCTCAGTCTCAGCAGGCACACTCTCAGTCTCGGTCTTGACGCCTCCCTTGGTGGTCAGAGTAGTAGGGTTGGCAGGAGGAGGATAAGCACCAGACGAGGTAACAGTCTCGGTCTGCTCAGGGACCTTCTCAGTCTCGGTCTCGGTCTCTACAGGCTTAGAGATAGGAGCAGTCTCGGTGCCTTTCTGCTCCGTCTCGGTAGACTCGGGAACAGGACGCTCTTGAGTAGGTCCGGGAGTCTCGCCGTGTTCGGTGACAGGGCAGATAGTAGTAGAAACAGCAATAGTCTTAGTAGTGACGTGAGAGCCTCCGGGACAGTCGGGAACCTCAGGAGGACATGAGGTCACAGTGTAGACGTTGGTGGTGTAGACAGTTGATGTGGTCCACTCAGTTGTAGAGGCGCTCTCGACATCAGTGGTCTCAGGAAGAGCGGGCTTGGTAGTCTCGGTAGAAACCTCAGTAGTTCCCTTTGCGGACTGTGTAGTCTCAGTGCCCTTGGGAGGAGGGTATGCGTCAGTCGAGCTACCGACAACGGTAGATCCCTGCTGTGTCACATCGGTACTCGCGGGAGGAGCGGACTCGGAAGTTTGGGTCAGAGCCTCAGTGGAGTCTTGGGCAGACTGGGTGGTGTCAGTCTGAGCAGGAGGAGGGTAAGCGCCTGTGGCACCGGTAGCTCCAGCAGTAGAGACATCGGTAGAAGCCTCAGCAGTCGAGTCTTGGACGGGCTTGGTCGAAGGAGTCTCCTCGGGAGGAGGGTATAAGTCAGTCGCAGAGGTGGCTTGAGCAGCGGAAGTCTCGGCAGAGGTAACGTCGGCAATAGAGGTCTGGGTGGTAGCATCTTGTCCAGCCTCTGTTGTGAAAGTGTTGGCAGGAGGAGGGTACAGGCCAGTTGCTGAGGAACCTTGGGCAGTAGGAGCCTCAGAGGTAGGAGCCTCAGAGGTAGGAGCCTCAGCAGTGGGAGCTTCGGAAGTGGGAGCTTCAGAAGTGGGAGCCTCAGCAGTGGGTGCCTCGGAAGTAGGCTTCTGTTCAGCCTCAGTTGTGGGGGTGCCGGCAGGAGGAGGATAGGCATTAGTGGGAACTTCGGCCTCGGTAGTATCTTCAACAGGCTTGCTGACTACGTCAGAAGTGGATGCGGGAGGAGCGTAGTCGGTAGTATCCTCGGCCTCTGTAGCGACAGTGGGAACCGGAGGAGGGGCATACTGAGTGGTGTCCTTGGGGGTATCCTCAGGAGTGGTCTCCTCGGGAGCGGGAACATCGCTGGTAGGCTGAGGAGGAGTGTACTGAGTGGTGTCCTGACCAGCAGGCTCAGTGTTCTCGGGCTCGACGGGAGTCTCAACCGGAGAGTTGGGGCAGATAGTTGTCGGGACAGCAACGGTCTTTGTTGTTACTTGGGATGGGTTGGGGCAGTATGCAACATCAGAAGCGCAACCGGGAACAGTGAGTGTCTGAGTCTCGTAGACGGTTGAGGTGCTGCAGCTAGGAGGCAAGTCGTAGTTACCCCTTGGCAGAACACCAGCATTGGCCGCGCCAAAGGCAGCGACGCTGAAGAGAATAAAGCTTCTCATCTTCCTTGTCAAGTATCAACGAATGTTTGAAGCGAATGAAAGGTTGTGATGAAACGAAAGTGAAGTAGTTGCTGGAGAAGAAAAAGGATTGTAATGGGCCGGTATAGCAGGAATCTTTATACCAGATTGTCATGATATCTTGTCCCCGGCAATATATCTAAACTTTCCACTTTTGGCCTGCATATACGCGCAAAAACATCCATTGTCCAAAGACATTGATCCAAATTTGGCAAGACCCCATAGTCTCAGCTCGAATACGGGCGCTTGCATACAAAGACAGAGCAGGGTGAGGTCATCCCGGGCTGCCCAAATGGGACTGACAGGGCGGTCAGTCGATGGGTGGTTGGATGAGCTGGTTTGGGCTGAAAGCGCCTACATATGATGAGTGGATCTGCTTGTATATCCATATCCGCGCTTTGTTAGCTTAAGAGCCGCAGGTTCCAAAAATACGTTTCTACGCGTGTCGATCATGATGGGCAAGCGAAAAGTGGTCCGTTGTGGACGCGCGGTACTTTTGGTGATAAGATCCATGCTCAGACCCTCGGACCTCAGGCGGACAAGGGAAGGGCCGTAGCAAACAAAGCCTGGCACCTGGATAGGCTGCTGAATAACAGGGCCTGTTGCTCTGCTCTAACCTAGTCTGCAGAAAACGGTTCTAATAATGAAAGAAATGTCTTGGAAGGTGGACAATCGAAAAAAACGGCCCAGGTTCTACCCACACGAAACATGCACAAGGCCTCGTGTTTGGCCGTTGGACTCCGCTTCCCTGATGTGATTGTGTGCTATAATTGGATATTTTGGCCACCAAGCGGCTATAAACAGATCGTCCTGTGCACGTAATTGGCCCATCATCCCTGCAAGCCCTCAAATCCCACCGTCCAATACCGTGGGTTGGAGAGCCAAGAAGGCCCAGACGCAGAGAATCAACTCACCACGTCAATTCCTTCTGTTGTCTGCATTAGTATATACGAGATGGAGACTGAGAATAGCATGTTGTGAAGGTTTTTCTCTGCATTGGAGCGGGCCGTGATCTTTTCTTAGAAGCATTGCTCTATCTTGAGCACAAAAGCAATTCTCGTGTCTGCAGGGTGCATCATCACTCTGAGAACAAAGACTTGAGCAGAAAAGAGCAGGTATCGCTCGAAGCGCTGCAGTCAAACAAAGAAATAAAGATCGTCATTGATATTTGAGAATGAGGCTTCTGTAACCTGAAACAAATGGCGTGGCATCGGCGCTTACGAACCGGTTCTGTTAGCGCGCGGTTCGTGGAGAAAATGCCGATTTGATGGGCGCCACCAGATCGTTAGAAACGCAGTGGCGTTAGGGGTTGGGCTACCCTGGAGATACGAAGGAAATGGAAATAACAACCTGAAACTGGGCCTACAAGATGAACTCCCGTACGCTTGAGGGATTGAACATGGTTGTTTTCATTTCAGTTTTAATCACCTTGCCATATTCTAAGTAAAGGAGATTGTCCATCATCAACTATTAAGCCTCCCATTGAAAATAAAACAAAACCACCAAGGTGCGCGATTGGATAAATTTGAAATTTCTTGTTCATCAGCATCTATACTGCATAAGAATCCAAATCACAGCATCCACAACGCTCTCCGGGGCTGTAATATGTATCTTTTGTCCGGAGCCGCCAACATGCTGAAATTTAGACCGTTCAGATATATCCAATAACATCTTTTGTACTTTCCCTTCACTTTCATTCAGCTCGCGAATACACTGATCAAATGCAGCTCTATCAGCATCTGTGCCATTCCCGAGCCGAAGTCCTTCAGCATATATCTTTCCAAGATCGACTGCGGAATCTGCATATAAAACCACGAGAGGCACACGGCCCAACTCGTGCTTTTCGAAACCCGCCTGTTTTTTGACGTAATGGTCGCGTTGCTGAGCATGGTAACCGGCTATTTCTCTTGCTACCGCAGCTTGGTGCTCCGGGCGAGCTTCCTCTTTTGATATAACGTCCCATTCTGATTCACCCAGACGATGGCAATCCCCGTAGCATAACTCCAGAGTATCAATTCCCTGTTGAAGACCTTGGACGTGAGGGCTCAAAAAGGTCATCGGGGTGTCCCCCGTATTCGCATTCACGAAAACAAAGCCCTTAAACTGAGCCAAATTTCTCAACTTGATAAACTCCTGCAGGATAACGCCGCCGTACGAGTGACAGATCACTATATACGGCGGCGCAACTTTGGCAGTCTTGAGCAGTGTATGTAACTCCACAGCAATCTCCTCGACAGATCTGGAGTCGCCCTGTGGAGCTGCTTCACTTTGACCATATCCAGCGCGCTCATAGTTCAAAACACTCGTGGACTCTGCAAGGCCTTGAGTGACCGCGGTCCATTCTTTTACGCTGCTGCCAATGTCGGGGATGATCACCACAATGGGGTTGTGGGCTCGTCGGGGCGGCCCGTGGATGGTCATTTCGAGCTTGTATGACCCCAGATCCACAAGGGTGGTAGAAATCGGCTTGGCCGCCATTGTGAAACAGTTCGTCCGCAAATATAAGAATGTTTCAAGCCTTTGTTTTTGGCGGTCAATTGAATGCGACCTTGTGATGGCATGAGCTGAACTGTCTGTGCATGACGCCATTGCGCTAGCAGGTTTGTGACTCTTATCTTATCAGTGCCATATCCTGCTATTTTTAGATCTTGTTTCTTTATCTAACGTTAGAACATGCATGGCAATCACGTCACTTAAGGTGACTTGCTGTCTGACTTATCCTCCCTGCTTTTGGATGTGGCTCTAAGAATTGCTTACAATGAGGTACGAGAACTTTATGCCATATTGTTATCAATTATCCTTTTCCAGAGTTCAGCACTACTCAAGAACACCTCCACTGTAGGGTACTCGCCTTCTTGGTATTTACGATGTAGTGTTTCTTTAATCGCAGGGACCAAGTCTGTAACCTTACTACAAAGACATAAGTTTAAATCCTATCAGATCTAGAAAGTCCATATTCATGAGCGTATATATCTTATTTGCCAGATCTATACGTTCCGAAATAGAAGACGCTGTATTATCGAATCAAAACAACACAGTGATCTTTAATGTTCTTTATCGACCAGTGAACTTTACTACAAATCACCTGTGCTAAATGCAGGGCCTATATTAAATAAAGAGTAAGTAAAAACAAGAGTTCTCTAATACAATTATTCCCAACTATTATGTAAGAAACTGTACTTTATAACAAACTTCGAACCATATCTTATTTCACGAAAGACTGAAGGAAATATTAGCCCCTACACTTTAAAGCTAGTAGTTTAAGGCTATATGTCTGGCTGGTGATTAGCACTCGTTTCTTTTAATGTAATGGCAAACAGCGCCACGGTTACTGTCTTGCTATGATAAACTCAAGCTGGAAACTTGCCGTATCAGATTCAAGTTTAACAAAGTAAGCCTTGAAGGTTTTCTCAATAAATATAGAGTATAGATAATGGATGAGATGAAGCAGTTAAATGATTGAGAATATAGCTCGCACATGGTCAAGTTGCAAGGCATCTTTCTATTAGGGACTATCCTTCAAACCCTTGCTGGTAAGAAATTAGAGGAGATCTAGGGTCAGAGATCTGACTTGGTGTCACATGCTTGGCTGCATATAGGTTGTGTCACATGGAAATACTTCATATACCTTGTCGATATAATATCAATAGAAGTATGGAGGACCTCAAGACAAAGAGTTTAGAGGTATCCAGTTCAATGGTAGAGAAGTTGTTCAAGTAGAATGCTTGAATAGCAAAAGACAGTAGTAGCTACTCCTTCTGATGATTTAAACGCCATTCATCTGACCACAGATACAAGTGATGTTTATACTCCCCTTTACTGTTGTTCGAATGGATCGCGTTGTCAATCACTCAACTCCACGCCGAGAAATGGATCAAGGTATGGGGTCCCCGGTATCTGTACTGAGGACGTATCCATCCATGTCTTAGGCCCCAGTTTCAGGTATTCCTCTTAAGCGAATTCGTCTAAATATCACGCACCACGACGCTAGTGCAAGGTGAAAACTTTGCAATGTTGAGTGGATTTCATCTGCAGTTATTTTCTAGAAACACTCAATGGCTTTACACAATATCTGCGTAGCTGTTAAAGAGCGGCTTGGCTCAAGTTCTTTAGACATAGCCTCGGCGGTGTCTAATCTTTTGGGTATCATTGTATTCAAAGATAGTCTATTATAACTAGATGCTGTCGTTCATAACGAGCTGTCGCTTATAATGTTAAACACGCCCAAAATCAGTTCCCCTCGTCGGCAGACTCCGCTGGTCCAACGTTTTTACAGTGCATATTTCTCGCTCTAATCAGAATCTTCGTCTTCAACCATGGGCCTAGGGTTGGCAATGGCAGTACCAGACCACATAACTATATTCCCTTCCCTACCATCTCGGGTGTCAATACTTTCGCAGCCGCCTTCAACAGCAACCGGTGCTTGTGCTAGGACCTTAGCGAAGAAGTGCTTGGCTGCTTCATTACCCTCCTCCCACTGGAACACGACGCACTCGTGCATCTTATCGCCTGCTTCTTTGCCAGGCGCAATCAAGGGGATCAGCTGGTGACGTCTCCTCTCGCGGGGAAGATCCCACCAAGAGTCCATGACAGCTTTGTAGAGTTCGGTTCCATATCCCTGGCGACGATGTTCGGGCTTGATTAGAAACTCGGCGTCGGGCCAACCAGAGGAGGAAGAAGACATGGTGAGAACGTCTGGTAGACCGCCCTCGCCAATGAGTTCGCCGGTCGACTTGAGAAAAGCGCCAAACAACCAGTGGCTCTGGTCGTCTTGGACCAAAGAATGAAGCTGTCGATTTGTCTCGTCTTTATCTTTGCTGGCGCGGCCACGAGCTGTGGAAAGATTCTGAACCTCGGGATCGTGGCGGAGCTCGTGAAAAGCGTCAAGGTCTTTCATCGTAAGAGGGCGAATCAACAGATGCTCAGTCTCCATCGGAGATCGGTCAGACGCGCTGGGGATTGGACGCTCGGGCAGGGTAACGGAATAACTGAACCATGGCGTCATGCCGAGGTCTCGGAAATCTTCGGCATTAACAAAGAGGTGAAGAGAGGGCAGGGCCTGCTCTAGAGGTGCCATTGTTTCCATAGTGTGACTGGTGTAACTGCGGAATTGGGTTTATGGAGGACTAAGTTTGAGGGACTGAGTTTAGGGCAGAAAGTCGAGAACAGTGGCAGAAGACGAAATGGATCAAGTGCCCAAATGACAGATTTGTAGGACTCCCTCGAGTGATATAGATTGGTTGGCGAGGCAGGCAGGGTTACATAGCAAACGGCAGAAATGAGCGGTCTGTTGTTCTCGCATTTCAACAGGGCAAAGAAACGCGAAAAACCGTTGGAAATGGCAGGGTTTGGCACAGGGGGTTGCGTGTTTGGCAACCAAGCTACTGTACGCAAACAGTTCCTGTAGCTAGGGTCTTGACGTCTCGTTGTGGACTGGCGTAGCTGTTCCAAATAACGGAATACAACCTTGGCCCACTAGGATCCCTCCAGGTAATGAATCCCTCCGCGCTTGCACAGTGAGACAGACCATTTCCCGTCTGTTCTCCTGAAACCACTGCGAGCCTTCCAAGGCAAAGACTGCCGAGACTAACCCCAAGAGTGCTGTTTAGTCTGATGCAAGGCGAGAAAACAACGCTAACGCACCACTTGGGCCACTGATACGTACTGGCGTGTTTTGTTAGCGAAGGTCTATTTGGTAGCTCGTATGGTCGCAGCGTAGCAGCTGTTGGTTGTTCTCTGCTGCTTATCTTTACTACAAACTGCCTAAACAAATACCAGGTACACAGTGCTGTTGGTCGCTCGCTACCTTGCTCTTTTCTGATACTGAGGCGTTACGGATACATACCCGCGTTAGTCCGCTGGCCCGGTAGATGTGCCGTGTCACACGGGCCGCCAATGGTCTGATGGCTTGATGTAGATTGATCAAGTGATGTCAAAGCGACATGCAAACTCACAAATCACATTCTCGAGTCGCCTCACTATCACCAACACCAACGCCAAAATCATCACCAACATCAATAGCACATACGAGGCGTCATAAATCATGTCTAGCTAAAACTAACAGCATTTGCTCAGAATAAAAACCCCACTTCCCGGCCAAACCTTTCCTATTCTTTTTTCTTTCCACTACCCGGATCATATCATTTCCTTATGTCACTCACAAAATGGGTCCACAATAGACAACAACCGAGCGAGCGATGTGCGGATAAAGTCATATGTACGCGGAACCCCACAATATAGGGGCCAGGCGTTCCATTCGGTAAAATACAGTGGTCGCTTATTAACGAGCACGTTTTACTGAAAACATGAATTTATTTTTCTCTATCGCCCTGTAATCAGCTAGATATAAGGCTCTGAGGTTCTTTTAACATCAAATATATATTCTCCGACGGGATTTAGTATTGTCAAGTCAAAAATTCATTAAATTCCTACCGGGAAACTCTGCGTAATATTCGCAATCATACCAAGGTTACATTGAATCCCCTGCCTGCATTCCTGTTCTAGAAGAGATATGCAGGTGGTTCAGGTGAAATAACGTAGTATTGCTCCTATAACAACCCGGTAAAGGGTGCATACCGCTATTCCCCGTGAAAGCTAACGTCTCGTAAATGTCATGATGTCCGAATATTCGGGTCCGGGATCTATTCCTCGCGAGACCCAAGGAAGTGGTGCTGTGGCGGGTACTCTGTTCGCCTAATCTTCTCATGTGAGTGTGTGTTGTTATTCGTGCAACGTTGTCCATAGAAATATGCTAACGAGGATGTGGAAAAATCACACGATACTTCAGGCCATCTACTTTCAGAATTAAGATACAGGCTCGACTAAATGGTAAGGGTGAACAGAACCCATTTGGCATGGCCGCCATTCTACGATGAATTTAGACTTATCCATAAATAAATAAGCAAGGAGAAAATTTATCGAATTATTTTACTAACCTGGAAGAGAATCAACCCATCAAAGCCAGACTGTGGTCGCCTAATATCTAGCCCAGTCCGGCATCCCAGCCATACACGTTAAATAAGAAACGTGGCCTAGAAAGAATTTACCCATTAGTAAATGTTTCAAATTGTATCACGACCTATATTGCTCATATAGTGACTATCTGAAAGCAGGTAGGCTGTTAATAAACAGTTCAATAAAAGAAAAGAATTAGTGCAACTCGACTATTTATTATCTCTTGTCTGATAAGCCTTACAATTACTCAAACAAACGGTAAATCTTTTGGCACTCCATACGAGTCACACCCTGAAAACCTCCACCAGTCCTGGTGCGCGCTCACAAAAAACCACCGAATCGCAGTCAGAGCGATCCAGGGAAGAGGAGGAAAGTCTTGCCAGATCCCTCCCTCATATGTCTTGTCGTGGAGGACCATAGCCAACGGCAGAAGTTCCTTGCGATGGGATGCATTACCCATAGCCTTCTTCCCTAGCTCAGCGCCCTTCTTCTCAAACCACACGCCCCAATCGCATTTGTCGGCATATTTCTCCAGATCAACGAGAGTCTCAATCTCGTTCTCCAAGTGCGTTCTCAGAATTGGCATGAACGAGTCCACAATCTCTATTAGCTTCTCACCACTAAATTCCTCCTCTTCTTTTCGCACTTTGGTAAGATATTCCCTGAAACGATCCAGCCCAGTATGGAACAGGTGGTGTTCCTCGATATTCGCATCCATCAACCCCGGAACACCAGTGATCCTGTTGATCTCTGGGAAGATGTCTGTTTCCTCGGCGTCATGATGCGTTAGAACCTCTTCGCTCCAGGACCACGCAAAACTGGCGAAATCCAACTTGTCTTTCTGCGACCCGCGTTGAGAGACATTGACTGCTTGTAGATAGATGGCGTTGATGCCGCGTAGGAAAAGGTTGTGAACGACGGCCATGCCTGCTGCGCATTGCCTGGCACCTGTGGCTGGCTTATCAAGCTAAAACGCATTTGAAGTTAGCGATATGTATCCTTCACAAGATGGGGTAATGCGATGAAACCATACCGAGTCGCCGGCTTTCGAAGCACTAATCAGAGTGAAAGGGCCGTCGACCCATGGCTTTTGTGGTGTGCTCATGTCGTTGGTTAGATGTAGGTAGAGGCTCACTGCTGAAAAGGTGAATGAAAGTGATTACAAGATGGGGTACGGAGTATGCGTTTGTTATTTAAATGCTCGCCCTGTCAGATTTAGAAAAGGCGCAGTATAACTAGCGCTGACGTTAGATTCTTCAAAGCATGGTCTGTCCGCGTTCATAGGGCTATCTATCGTTTAGTTTCGTATTTTCGGATCTATTTACGCGTTTTTCTTCTTTCTTTATACCCTCTCATGGTCCGACATGGAAGCTTCAATTAAGTTTAAGAGGAAATATCTTGCCTTAATAACTGAAATACTGGTAAATGCTTTCTAGATACTAATCTAAACAGTTAAATACATCAACGCATTATTAGGCAGCCAGGTTGAGTCCGCTGAGTCAGATTAAATGCAGAGCATCTAATAGGCTACCAGCTGACTGGCGGCTCCATAGAACCGGTTATCTCTTTCTGATGTAACCTTGTGGGCTTGCATCTCACGGCGACTTTGCAATGATCCTGTTTTGAGTCGTCAGATTGTAAGCGGCGACTATATGCGGCGTTTGTGATTTGACAAGGAGAAAATCATGGTGGCTTGCGTGGCAGATAATTGCTGTGGAAAGTATTGGCGTGCCTGAGCCATCCGATTGTTTGTTTTTATGCATCTGAATCCGGAAACGCTTCATATCTAATAGGGTGGACCAAGCTTTGAGAGTAGGGTAAGCTCATAATAATTAATTTTACAGATACACAAAGCATATAATATGTTACCAAAGTTTTATAGTCTATCATGCCGACTTTATATCGGGGAAATAAATTATTTTTGCTAGTCGCTTCCTTTGAGTAGATCATTCAATGTTTGTAATCGTGCAAATGGCTAATTGCCTGTGGTAGGAAAGCTCTGCTAATAAACGTCATTTTCTCCCAAATTAACGAAGTAGGGACCTGGTGAACTCGCGGAATATAGATTATCCGGCCTGCCATTCCTGCCGCGGGATCACATGCCTCGCTGCCCAACCAGGCGGGTCAGGAAATAATAGGGAATCCAAGTTCTTACTGAAGTAGGAGACATAAAAGCACGATCAGATCTACAAGCCTGAGACTGGTCTAAGTTTTGAATATTTTAGTCATCTTCATCAAAAATCCCAATTACGTTCTGACCCACCTGCCAACCTCTTCTTTTCTCTCCTCTTTTCCCGCCCATAATTTAAACGCCTGGGCTAGACGCTTGGACATGACAGGCTGTCCTGTTCCTTGTCTAGACCGTCGACAAACCTTTTCGTGCCTTGGCAGACGCCGTGAGTGTGATGATGTGCCAGGGTCGGAGCGCAATATTTCCGCTGAACCTTTCGTCGATATGCCCAGTCTAAATACTACTGCGTTTCTGGTGTCTACTGATACAAGAACATAGGGATCAACTCCAGCGCATTGAGACCTAAAAGCTAATCCGCCGAACTGACAGTATTTACTTCCAACAGTTGACCAGTCCCATTTTGAATGCTGTTGGGGCTGTTGCGCTTCAAATACTAGGCGTACCACCGTCGCTCGCCAGTTGATGCTTTCGAGCATTTTCCTCCATTCGAGCAATCCTTGAGTTCCTTTTTGCTTGCTGCTTCCTCCGCCAAAAGAAAAATGCAGCACCAGCAATAAGCACCAGCCCAGCTACAGCGCCGATCACGATCCCGGCAATAGCTCCACCACTCAGCTTCTTAGAGCCGCTGGACTTCTCGTCTGAGTCGGAAGCTTCAGAGTCAGCGGTCGAGGTGGAGCGGTGGGTTGCGGTAGGGTTTGGTTCAGCGGTCGCACCGGCTTCTTTGTCATCGTCGCCTGGCTCGGTGGCATTGAAGCACGGAATCGCGAATTTGAAGTCGGACTTTGCGACGAAGGTAATGTCGGCGCAGGCGTAGAAGGTCTGGTTGTGTGGTGCATCCCAGTCAGCACGATAGATGATCTGTAGAGTTGCGTTGTCGCCAGCCGAGACCTTGGATGGTGCGTCGGGAACTTCAACGCAGCTGTGGCCTGGATTAAGATCTGCAATGCTGTGCTCTTGAATCAATGTGTCGAAGTCATCGTTCGAGGCGGGGTCTGTAAGGATATGTGCTTTAGTAATGATGAGAAAGAGCCTGAGGGAGTTGACTGCTTACCGTTAGAGTAGGAGATACTGATCTTCGTATTGTAGTAATCGTCTTGAGCGACGAGTGAAATAGCACCGCCACCTGGATCAGCAGTTAGGAGAGGACATCTCAATAAATCTCATTTCGTCTGATTATTTGAAGCACATACTTAGTGGAAAGTCGGTCCTGTTGCCTGCAGAAGCACGGGAACCACAGGGGGCTTTATTATCCATATCCCCCGACCACACTCTGTCCGGAGGCCACATGAAAGCTGCTGGGCCCATGTCCTCATCTGTAACACTGGCATCTGTAGGAATCTCATCTTGAGTCGAGACAAATGGTACTAAGGCCAGGAGAAGCACAGATCTCAGCATGGCGACTTCGGTGTGATTTTAACAGGGAGAACAGCGATGGCAAGAAGGAGGATGCTGGTGTCCGCAGACACCTTGGGGAAATCTCATTGTGTTATATCGCTGCATGGTGCGTTCCGTACTCAGACTCAGTGGCTGGCTGCTCGGTTGGTATGCGGGACTTTTGTCCTGCCAAGAGCCCATTGGAGCTTGTGACACCGATAAGCTCAGCAAAAGTGCAACTCGACATGCACCAAACATCTGATTTGACTCATTAGCTCATTTGTGTGACAACCCCTCCTTATCAGATGATCAGATAAGATTTAGATGCATCCTGACGCTCCCATTGGCCTGCCGCCCACCATTTAACTGGCCCCATGTTGGTTACTAGAGTCTAAACGACGCCGACCAGTCTCGTTTAGGCCTGGTTATTTGGCCAAGTCCTGCAGCGATATCGGATACGCAGGTCTGCGGAGTTCTTATTGACGGATTTATCTACCCAGAGCGGTCGCTTTCACTTGGCATCAGGTCATGGAAATGATCCGGTACCAATCACCGCTGGCTGGGCAGTTACTACATCACCGGCATTATCGGGTTGCGACGGAAAAGGATGTTGAAATAGGCCGAAGAGGCGATTAATTGCTTTGTGAATATCCTTGTCATGATCCAGGAGAGTAGTGCAGTAAGGTAGCATGTGCTTTGTTGATCTTAGTATAAAAACACCCTCATCGTGCCCAAGCCGAACTTGTCTCTTTCCACAGTTCTACTATCCATCCATTCAGCCTCCAGACAACCCCTCGCTCGCTCAGAATGCATTCGTTCACCGTCTACAGTCTTTTGGCATGTGCCACTCTTTCAGTCGCTCTCGACCCTCGCTTTGAGTTCCCAGACACAGTGCCGCTGGTAAAACGCCAGCAGCCTGGTACCCCTCAATACGCATGCCACGAAGATTGTGGTAAGTACGCCAAGGGTTTATCAACTTGTATGATCACTAATAAATTCCCGCTAGGTCTTTTAATCACACTCGCCCGTGAAACAGGCTTCTGCGATAGTGATGAGTGGAATGAGCGCTACGGCCGATGCATGGAATGCGCAAACACTTATGGCATCTGGAAGTACTACGGCGAAGGAGTGGAGAAGGCAGCTGAGCAGTGCGATCTGTCTCCCTCTCCCAGTCCTTCCGGTGCTGGAGCTATCTCGACTGCTGTCTCGACTGCCGTCAAGACCCCCACGTCTACAGCTGAAGAGCCTGAGAGCACAGCTGTTGACAGTTCGACTATTGCCCCAGAGGTATCTGAGACAGCTACCACGGCAGTGATTACTTCTGAAGTAGCTCCCGTGGTGGTGACTTCTGCTGAAGATGCATCCAAGCAAACCGAGGTGGTATGTTATCACAGAAGCTCCTACAATAACGAAAATTCTAACAATGCTTAGACCACTCCCACTCCTACGCCTTCCGCCGTCGCTACCAACAGTGCGTCTCGTCAATACGGTTTCCCAACCTTTATGGGTCTTGTTGCTTGGACCATTATCAGCCTCTGTTAGAGTGTGTTCACTGTACTAAGGAGACTTTAGTAGCTCCCCTGGGCTGAGTGGAGGTAGCTTGATTATTGTATTCTACATAAGAAGGGATGTATCACCTCGATACATCCATCTTCATAACTAGGCTCTTACTAGTTCTTAATATTAGTCCTTCTGCGCTATAAATATGAGGTTCGCACAAATGGACATATAAATAAAGCCTGTGATAAAACGACTAGGCGGTTGGCCTAATCACACACATCTTTACTCATCTCCAATGCATGTCCGATCAGCGTGGCAAATAAACCATCTACTATCTCAACATGCCAGCGCGGCCCATCCCCAAAGCAAACCGATGTATCATAGAGCTTGCACTGAACCTCGTCTAACAGATACTGCAAGAGTCCATCTGTGTGACCCAGAGCAGCTTCAGTAAGAGTGCTCAGGGCAGAGTATCCGATTTTATCCTTCACGCGCTGCTCGATAGCGACGCATGACAGCCACTGGTCAGGATCTTTGCCTTGAGAACGGTAGTCGGCTTCGACAAGCTTACATAACACCAACCCAAGGTCATCTTCTGCGGCCACTGCATGCGCTTGACTGATGGAACCGGTTTGTTTGTACTCGATTCTTGCTTTGGCCATAGTTTGGACAAACGACGGCGCGATACTTTTTGTCGGACTGGAGTGGCCGAGACCTGTCTTGATAAGTGTCTCAGGACCGTGTCGAGCACATCCGCTCTGACTATGCTCCATCACTGACCAGAATAGAATCCCAGCGAATGACTCTGCCCCAGGGCCCAAGTATGGAAGGATATCTTGAGGAGGCAGGGAGACGCGCAAGTAATGCAGCGGGTCGAGCCATACGCCGCAATCCAGACGATATTGCGTAGCTGGTGAAGGACCGAGTGAAAGGGAAACATCCCATGTGTCAACCGCCATACTGGAGTTCATATTCGTGATAGGCTCTTCTGGGAGTCTGTCTTTCTCATGTGCTATTGTTTCTACTGCGAAAGTTGACGGAATATCTAGCTCCGCAGCCTCTGCTAAATCACGCAGAGCACTAAGCATCTCAGGTCTTTCGTCTCCATGAGCCGTGTTGATTGCCTTTTGAATGCGTTTCTTAAGAATGTCATTTTGGACTGATAAAGCTTGAACAGACTTGGCCTGTCGCTTACGAAAAGCTGCCTGCGAACGCCGGCCTCGCTCACGCCGACGCTGGAAGGTAAGCGCTTGCATTTGGGGGGCTCAGGTAGACGCTTACAGTCAAATCATCTTGGACATTAACCGCACCCATATTTGTTGTAATTACGACCAAAGATCTCTGTACATTGGTGACGATCGTTACGTGTTGAGAGGTGAAAGCGCAGGCTTGATTTGTCAGATGGTGTAGCTCCGCATTGGGTATAGCCAGCTTCCAATCACCCCGATCACGTAACCGCCGGGGAACCAATTAACCCGTCCAACCTTGGACTTGTCAATGGAGGTTACGTGACTCGGAGGTATATTTCACTCCGCGCAAGATTACTGAGAGGACGATGAAAAGAAGATGTGGAGTTTGTGACATATAAAAGATGAGGCACTGCACTTTGCATGGAGTTTCTCCCCCAAGAAACTCACTTGCCATTGAATCTTAACACTAACCACCTCTCAACTTTTACTCCAAATTCTACTCAGTCAAAATGGTGAAAATTGCCATCGCAGGTGCTTCAAGTGGTATGTGCCGAATTCAAGTCACCAAATCCCATTGTTGACAGGAGTTACTAGGGCTGGCTCGAGAAATCCTGGACAGGCTCGTCGCAACCGGAAAACACGAAATCATCGCTCTTGTCCGCAAGGTAAGCCCTGCGATCCCTCATACATTTCGTACTTATTGTAACTAACAAATCTGGTACAGGAAACGTCCGCATTTCCTGAACTGACAGGTGTCAAATGGATTCAGACTGACTACAATGATGAGCCAGAACTGGTCGGGCTACTCCGCGGAGTTCATACCGTTCTATGCTTTTTTGCAGTCCACTTGGACCCTGGTTGTGAAACCCAGAAGCGGCTTATCGACGCTGCCGTTAAAGCTGGTGTTGAAAGATATGCCCCATCTGAATGGGCTACGTGAGTTGTCCGCTGCATATTATACCGTCGTGGACCGAAGTTAAATTATTCTTAGAGGCGTCAAATTGGCCGATTCACTTGACGTCATGTCATGGTACAGTGGTAAGATTGAGATTGTTAAGTATCTTGAAAATCTCAACTCGAAGAAAAAGGTAGTAACAAGAAAACCAACCGAGAACAAGAAAAATATTAATCTAATTGCTGAATATTTATTAGGTCCTCGAATATACGCGATTCCAACCGGGTGGCTTTATGGATTATTTCTGTCATCCACACAAGACCACCAAATATGTAACCACCACCGTCGTCAATGTGGATTTCGAAAAGCGACGAGCGATCGTTGTTGAAGGCACACTCGATGACGACATCGTTTACACGTCTGTTGAGGATATTGCAAATGTGGTCACACAAGCTGTTGACTACAAGGGCGAATGGCCAGAAGTTGGAGGTATCTGTGGTGAGAAAACCACTATTCGCCAGCTATTGAAGCTCGGTGAAGATATACGGGGTAAGCATTACCAACAATGATGAGACCAAAATACTAAAACCGGGCAAGGAAAACCTTTCACAATCGAATGGCTCAAGATGGAAGACCTCGAAGCTGGGGAGTTGAAGACGGATAATTACCCTCGCCTAGAATTGCCATCCATTCCTCAGGAGCAAATCGAAGCTTTCTCGAAGATGGCCACAATTGGTGTTTTGATTGCCTTTCACCGGGGAGTCTGGACTGTATCGGATGAATGGAACCGGCTTTTGCCGGAGTATGAGTTCACAAAGGTTGAAGACCTTTTGAAACAGGCTTGGGGGTCAGGTCAGTAGATCAGGGCTTGACCTATGATCAGGCACATGACTGGTCATCATCAAGTGGACTAGCTAAGCTTTATGGGGATGAAGGGGGAGCGAGTAGATGTCATGGACTAGCTCCAACTACAAACTTAAAAATTGAAGTGAGGCTACTGCGGCAAGCACCTGTTATTCTGCAAGTCACGAGGGGGCCTTGGACATTTCATTCACGAGAGGAAGTAATTAGTCTCGGCAACCCGTTTATTTTTCATTGTTAAATTTGACTAACAACAAAGTAAATCCCAAGAAGCAGAGTTGGGCTCGATCGGCAACAGCCTGGCCAGAACCATTCTCGATCTAGTCCAACAGAAGCGAATTCATTTCCTAGCCCCATATCAATCTCAAACCCCTTCCTACATGCTGCGTGGTAATGATCGTAAATGTCTTGTCGTATCGTAATGAGCGTGAATATCGTGAAATGTCGACTGGTAGTAAGTCTGTGGTGCTCCAAAGTCTCGGGAGGTCACCTTGATCGACTATGATGGTTGGTGAGACCGTTTACTCAATGGGGATGCGGCCTCCTCCAGAGCTAAGTGAGAAGGTAATAGTACCGCCACCGGTGTTGAGGCCGCAGCTCTGGCTTCCAGATCCCTGTTATGAATTAGTATAATGCTCCCGATGGCACAGAGGAGGATACTTACGTTGTTGTTGCAGCACATCTGGATACCGTTGCAGACGCCGCCAATACCACCGTTGGTGAAGGAGACACAGTTTACACTGCTGTCCTTGGCGTTGGTGGCACAGCAGTACAGAGACTGGTCATTGCCACAGCTGTTGGACTGCTTGACAGGAGCCTTAGGAGCCTTGGGGGGCTTGGGAGGCTGGAAGCCAGGAGCAGCGAGAGCACCAGTGGCGATGGCGAGGACGGCGAGGACGGAGAACTTCATGTTGTTGGTTTGGAAAGTGTTGGTCTCGGAAAAGAGAGTATGAGAATGTAGAATTGAGTCTGAGATGTGATGAGTGAGTGAGTGATGAGGAAAGTGATTGATGAGGGATTCTAACCTCACTTATATACTCATTATGCCCCCATACATTCGCATGATATGTGGTATTGTCCCATTCAGAGAGACAATTCTCGCCATTCTCTCGACGCCCAAGTTCAATCCCTCAGCTGAAAGTGAAGCTATCGAACTCTTTTTGCTGGTCAGGCATCATCGTAAAAGTCAATAACATGCAAGATGAAGCATGAAGTGAAGCCAAATAACCCCACAACTGAGAAGAGGTCGTGAGATAGTTGGAGGAAGACAACATGAGGCTGAATCGAGGCCCGATCCAGGGTCACCCAAAGGGGATAGTCTAGGAGAGCTGAGTCGAATGGCTTGCGGAGACGGCGAGGAGGCGAGAATACTTCGCCGACGGTCCGAGGAGAAAAGAAAAGCAACAGCGAACAGCAAGACTATTCATCGGATTGGACGGCGTGGCAGTCTCGCTGAACACGTTTCGTGAGCCGACGGGTTCGAGACCGAGGGTTGAGTAAGAACTAAGGGCCAACAAGCAAAGGCAGTCAGAGAAGGCTTGACGCATGCAACGGTAAGCATGTATGACCTCCGGAGGCCAGCGTATCCAACCTTAGTGCGCATGCGAAGCTGACTCTTGGACAATCACGGTACCGGTGTCAAGGCCTACCAGTCGAAGAGTCCATAGCCACCGAGAGGAACATGACCTCGCCTGTGCTCCCAGCCAGAAAAGAGCTATGGGAGAATAACTCGGCAATCTACTTGGCGGATCAATCGAGTGAAGTGTCTCACCCTCGCAAGTATAGCAAGATCCAAGAGATCGGTAACGGCCCTGACAGGGTATACACTCAAGACTGGGGTGATTATCCGTAACTGCGCGTCCAACACCAAGCTCTGCGGCATTACGAACCAATAAAACAGTGAAGCCATAGCATGTTGCTGGATTCCCAACACAATATCTCCAAGACGGGCTAGCATAGTTTCCCCAGATTCTTACCCCTCTAGCACTATCGGACCTCCATGCATGCGCATTGACCTCAATACGAGCCGCGGCCGATCGAGCAGGGGGGTTTTGGAGCTAGACCAGGGGATTTAAGGATCGAGCACAGACACTTCCGTCATCCAAAGTCATAAATCGATGGCGGAAATGCATAACGCCTTAACGGGTCTTGTGTCAACGGTCCCGTGTCTCGAGACCGTGAGGCTGAAGGCTGGATGTACAGACGGTGTAGATCAGGTCCTCAAGGTACACCAAAAAGACTCTCGCTCAAATACCAGCCTTTGCCTCGTCCGTCTCATGCACATCTGCATCCATCCCAAGTCATTCTACACCTCGCCGCTAAAGCAAAGCACACACTCTCAACCTACTGCAATACATTCTTTTAGCTGCCCGCCTTGAGCTTAAGCTAGATACTCTAAATCATGCGTTTCGCTACCATCATCTCCGGCTTCGTTTTGCTGCAAGGCGCTGTTGCGTCTCCAATCAGCGATGCAGCTGAGGTCAAGACCAGAGACCTTGAGCCTAGAGCTGACATTGAGGCCAGAGATGCAGTTCTCGGAGATCTCCCTTGGCCTAGACTCCCAGCTCTCCGTCGTGAGTTTTTCCATCGATCTTGTAAACGTTTCTAACCACATTGATTCAAAGGCGCGACCAAGAGCAGCGCAGCGAAGGGTACTGGAAAGGACTGCCCTTCGACGCCGGATACCCAGCAGGGAAACGCTTGTTCCTCAGGAACTCAGTTCTGCTGCACTACCTCCAGTGACGGTAGTAAGTCTCCACGAAGTTAGTTACCTGACCAGGCTACAAATCTGACCCTCTACAGCTCAGTCGTGTTCACACTCCGAAGTTTGCAACGCAAAGATTATTTGCTGCAACAACAACAACGGCGTAAGTACTCCCAACGAATCTTGCTCTCCTCTGCTAATTATTTGTACAGTTCCAGATGTGTATTGGTGAGATAGACTTCAATGCCCCCGTCACTATCAATATCAACATCATCAACAAGGGAGGTAAAGGAGGTAAGGGAGGAAAGGGTGGTGGCTACTAGTAGCTGAAGAAGCAGAAAGGATACGGGTTCCTATAGTATACTGTATTTGGGGCTGGGTGTGGTGAGGTGTAGGATTTTAACTGTCACTACCTTTGTCCTTTATACTCCTTTCGTTCTTTACACTCCTTTGGCAATGATTTTACTGTTGGAGTTAAACTTAGCTAAGACCCAAGAAGGGGCATATCTCAGTAGTTAGTCCAGTCTAGCAATTTAAGTAACATAAGCTGATGCTCTTTCGGCCTTGAACAGGAAGCCTAGCTTAGTAGATGCATGAAATGGATAGCTAAATATTAATTGGCAACAAGCGGAGTAAAGTTTTGGACCCATTGCAGTAGAGATCAAAAGTCTCCGAGTCTTAGTGTCGCTATACGAAGGCAATGGTCTTGGGAGAGACAGAAGGATAAGAGGTAGAGTCTTTTACACCTCGATCCGCTAATGCTAACTTGTTCCACTAGCATATTCTCGCTCTTTCACCGTGTTCAGAAGATCAATTGGGAGTGGCCAAGCCATTTGCATCTATTGATGCAGGCGGAGAGTCTAGCAATGGGAATATAAACTTTATTGCGCGTGCTGACGGAACCTCGCAAGAGGTCAGACGAACGGAACTCGGCACCTTGGAAGGCCATTAAGTTCGGTACCTGGGCATGGCCCTATATGTGGCGGGAATATCAGTGCTGTATTGGACAAGAGACCTGGTGGCGGCATGATGAAAGGCTGAAGCCTCATAGCTGAAAAACGGCGGTAAGTTCCCGTTTACTCCATATGGAGCCACGAGTTATTACTGACTATGAATAGCAACATCTCTGGAGCATGCCTGTAAGGCTATAGCTGTGCATTGACGGCAAGACAGTCCGCGATCCCGGTCCCATTTAAGTAATGTGTTGATGGTGTGGCTTTGCTCCATTACTGCTAGTGCCCGAGCAAGGTGTAAATTCGACAACATAAATCAATTGTTGAGAACGGTGAAGACTTAAGAATTAGACTTTTTCCGTCAGCCCCCGGCCATGTGAAGCCCTGGTGGTCACGGGAACAACGTCGTCGTTGAGTGTTACCTGGAACTTATCCGATTCGGAACTAATCAAGTCCATCTAGAGAATATTCTGACAAGTGGCATCTGGCGTGCCGCGTGCCTTTGCTTGCTGTTGACCAACGTGATTATTGTGGTGGTGGGGAAAGCGAGGTAGACTTTGCACTACTGTAAGCCCGCTGATAGTCTGTATCAATAGTTCAGCCCGGTACCCGAGCTTAGGTACCAGCTTTTCAAAGCCTAAAATCGGCACGTGAATTTCATCACGTATTGGTTATTGAAGCTTAGTTCCAGAATCCTTCGGTGCTGAGGGAGACTTGGGCATCATTTGGCCACCCAGGAGCATACGAGATGTTGGGTCCAAGAGCAGAAAGATCAACCGAGTTTCGTTGAGGTAAGGCGACATCTCCAACGTACCCCACAACAGCTGGAGTAATTGGGGTAAAAGCTGAGGATGAAGCTAAAGCCATTTTCCTTCCTTAATCGAGAATAGTGTATTTATTGCGACTTGCTACACAGTATTTATAGAATTATTCAACTGTTGTCCAATACGCAAGATATCACTCACCATACTTGTGTGTTCTCGATTGATAATAACTAGACATATATTATTAACCGTCTCGGAGCCTTCGATATTTTCGATTATACTGAGACCGACATCCGGGAATTTCATTTTGTGGGCATCCATAGACATTGGATGTGTCACAGGAGATCGGAGAAAAAGACAGCCACGTGACATTCGGGATGAAGCTACAGTAGATCTTATTTCCCCAATTTTGCATTTTACCAGTTTGCATAGCATGACGTCTTGAGGGTCGTATGTTCTAGATCAAGATATTAGTTTACCAAACAATCAGAATGAGAATATTACCTGATACAAAGAAAGAAACTAGCGGTAAATATCCCTCTCCGTAGGTTGGTGGAAATGGCTTATTCTTTGGAGAAGCTGCATCGTTGAACAATACGATAGCAACGCCATTGTAATGTGGGTCGCCACGGCCATCCTCGAATTTGAGAGGATCAAGCCCACGTCCGAGTGTCCATTGTCTCTGTTAGACGCACAAACATTTGATTCAGCACCAAAAGAACAATATCTAGTACTACTGCGTATTTCACATGGAAATCATTGTATAGTCGGATGTGATGAGCATA
Organism: Fusarium sp. JS626; assembly: GCA_000966865.1. Lineage (NCBI taxonomy): Eukaryota > Fungi > Ascomycota > Sordariomycetes > Hypocreales > Nectriaceae > Fusarium > Fusarium sp. JS626. Next base: position 217,731 of record JWIV01000033.1, on the reverse strand, counting down.
TAAACATTGTTACCCGTAATTCAATCGCATAAATTCACTCGCATTTGAACGACAGCGGGTAGACAGCAAAGACCACCCTACTTCCACTGTGTTTCTGCTTTTCCAGAATGGCAAAATCACTCCTTTCTAGCCTCAATTTCAGTCTCCAAAGATGCGTCGGTACACTGTACGACCAGCTCCAGCGCCCGTATCCCGTAGTCGTTTGAGCGCTGGCTCTATGCTCAGTGCTGCTCTTCGCCTTGGCATTCTTGAACTCAAGGCCAGCGCCCAAAGTAAAAATCCTACTCCAAGATGAAATCGGGAATGCAAGACAGCGAGCGCTTGAATACTGCTTCAATCCTCGAGCTGTGATGGCAAAGGGCTATACAAAAGTAGGTCAGTGAGCGATTCCAGAAAGCGACAGACTGACGAAGTAGTTCAAAAATGAGGTTTTTGGCATTGATACACAAGATGGTACGGCATTCAGATAATGTTGAAGTTTTGGGATTGACACATTCGCAGGTGTCAAGGTCGTGATCCCCCCGAGCTTTCTCGACGGGCTAAAGAGTCACCCTGCTCTCAGCTTTAAAGCATCCATCGACAATGTACGTAAACCTCTCGTCCAATTGTTAACTCTACTGACTGTCCTAGGACATGCAAATTGAGTATACGTACTTTGGCGGTCCTGCAGAGTATGTTATTCATGCTATAAAGGCCAACCTGACTGGGTCACTGCGTTAGTATCCTGGTCCCAAGATCAATGGTTAGTGAGACTAACCATCCCAGCGAGCTTCACCCCTTTGCTTCATGGCATGGTCAAGAGAAACATGCCCAAGATCCTTGGTAATTACAAAGGTATGTCAGTACTATTCAGAAGATACCACAGTTGCTAAAAGCCACCAGACTGGACTCCCGTGAAAGTGCATGATCGAGTACTCCGTCTCGTCGCCACAAATAACGCCCGCGTATTCCAAGGCACAGCCGCTAGCCTCGACGAAGAATGGCAAGCCGCTTCCACGGGCTATGTTTTGGCATGCTTTGATTGCATCCGTGCTTTGAAGCAATGGCACCCTTGGCTCAGGCCTCTAGTCTACAGGTTCATCCCCGAGCGCGCTGCTATTAAAGACCAATGGGCCAAAGGTCGCAAACGAGTCATGGCATCAATGAATGAGAGAAAGAAGAAAGGAGGAAATTTGGAAGATCCACCGACCATGCTGGATCATCTTAGCTCTGGAAAGAATCAGTCGCTTGTTAACGATGTCGAGACGCAGCTGCTTCATCAAATGACGTTGATCGCTGTAGGAACTGTTACGACATTTTCATCGACGACTCAGGCGATCTATGACCTCGCTGCCCATCCTGAGTACATCCCCATTCTACGCCAAGAGGTCGAGTCTGTTTCCAGGGACCAAAATGGTGATTTCGACAAGGACTCGGTGATGAAGATGGAGAAGCTCGACAGCTTCCTCAAGGAGAGTCAACGTCTGAACTCTCCCGATCTGAGTAAGTGAACTAGCCGAACTTAACCATCATGGTCTAACAAATTACAGCAACCTTCCAACGAGCAGCAATCGCAGATCTGACACTTCCAGATGGCACATTCGTTCCCAAGGGTACGAAGCTTGAGATAAATACCTGCTCTATCCACATGGACAAAGATCTTTATGAGAACCCCAAGGACTTTGATGGCCTGCGCTTCTACAGAATGCGGCAGGCGTCCGGGCAAGATAACAAATACAAGTACTCAAGTGTCACAAAGAGTGATCTGTCGTGGGGCTTTGGGAGAAATGCCTGCCCTGGAAGATACCTGAGTGCCATCAACATCAAACTAATCATGGCGGAGCTTTTGACCAACTATGATATCAAGTTAGGCGATGGGGTGACCCGACCGCCGAATATTGAGTTTGAGGTTCTTGTAAGTTTTAGCCTCATTTTTTCTACCGGAAATGTCTAACAAACCCAAGTGTTCTCCAGAGCCCGACTTTGAGATTCTTCTAAGGAACAGAAATGTTTAGTGGGTCAATTGAAGCCGCAATACTGTCTATCTTTTGTAGAATGATGGACCGTAAGGCTACATGAATAGAGACGTTATGGATAGTTGCCATATGTTGCTGGTCAAGAGAATGATATTTACATGCTGCTGCTGTTGTATATCCAAACTCCTACGTGTTGATGCTACGTTTTCAGTGCGATCAAGGCGATATGATTTCCTTCATTGGAACCTGTGACTTTGATCAATTAAGTGATGTATCAAGTACTGGCCCCATATGAGGTTTACTCAAGAGCACGTGTATGCACCAGTAACGCAATAGTTTGTACTCGTTGGTGAATAATGAACATGAATACCGGTAATTGTAATACGATAGGATCAATTAATCTCAGATAGTAGCCCTCTATTCATCTAACGCATGGAATGACACATAGTCAATTGCCTTTACCGCTAACTTGCCCTCTTCGCGGCCTTCCTATCGTGCTGTTTGTTCACATGCTCCACCTCAAGATCTTTGCCCACAGCAAGCAGATCCCTATTAATTATAGCCCGAATATGAGCAGCCGCGCAGATAAACCACACAATGACCAATGCGATAGTAAGCGCAGAACCAAAAGCCTGGATACCTCGGGATGAAAGGTTCTTGCCGACGTTAATGGTAGCGAGCGCAAGACCAACGTTGGGGAAAACCAGCGCCCACCAGGACAGACTGAACTCCATCTTTCGAGACGCGCGAAGGACGGATAACGCGGAAAGGGCCGAGAACCAAATTGCGACAAGCCAGATGAAGAGACCAGCGGCGATGGAGATTCCATACCACAGTTCGCCGATAGGGAAGCTGAGGTTGCCGAGGAAGTCGTCTGGTAGAATAGACTTGGCCTGTGTTCCCAGTGATATAAGGCCGGCGCATGTAAATGCTACAAAGGTTAGTACAAGACAAAAGGCTTGGGATTAGAGAATACATACCAGTTGGACCGACGGCGATGAACATTCCAGGCCTCTTAGACGCAGCCGGCAGTTGATGCTGAATCAGACGCGACAGATAAACAGCGTAGATGAAGAGAGCAAGCATCCACCCAAGCCCTTGTCCCATCAGACCGGCAATAATAATCTGAACTGCACTCCATTGGGGTTGACTGCCCGCTACCTTGGCAGCAAGGATACCTGTGACGAGGAATGGATACGCCGGTAGAATCCAGGCCGGTAACGCTTCCGATAAATCGAGCTTTTCTGTCTCGAAGATGATATGGTACTGCGTTACTGCCACAATCATCTCGCAGGCATAGTAGATCCAGAAAACCACCCTTATCGCCGTGGTAAACCAAGGCCCCGTCTCAGGTCCACCGTAGGACTGCGCGCCCGTGAGGATCAACGCGAGAGAAACCCAGAATGCGCCGAAGAAGAATGACTCCGACGGATGATGCAGACTGGTTGAGAAGGCCCGAGGTTTCATAACAAATCGCGCTGCGATGAGCGTAGTGAAGGTGAGGAACAGGACCAGATTGAGGATATAGAAGATCTTGCCGATCGTCTGCAGTCCGGTAAAAGTGTAGGGCTGCTCTCCTAGTAGATTGGCGAGACCGCCCGTTGCCATTGTGCATGGAAACCAGCCCCATGTGATTCGTACAACGCGATCTTTAAGACGAAGAGGTCGTGGCTCATTCTTGGGAAAGGCCTTTTCGCGTAGTGGCGATCCGGCCTCGAGGTCGATGGGGTGGCCGTTGATGTTTTGCGTAGAGCCATCTTGGCTGTCGTGAGATTGGTCGTTTACAGCGTCATGTTCGTTTCGAGACATACTGGCATTGTTTCACACAAAGTATCACAATTCCGTTCAAGATCAACTACAAGTGAAAGAGAAACCGCCATCTTCAAGACTTAATATGTACCTGAACCTAAAAAGATGTCTTTCCTTGATGTCATCATTTTCCTATTTCTTAGCCTTGTGACGCAAGCCAAGGGTGACTAGATTGCCGTCACCCGTGGGCCAAGGCCCACTCTTCAGCGTCGACGCGCCTCTCACAAGTTTTAAATGAAGGATCTTGGAACAGAGTTTGGACTATTCTCCACGTTAACCTCCACTGAAAAATTGCACTTGCGGCAAAGCCAAGGCCGATGATCGGCAATGCCGGCATGGAACTGTCCGTGAAGTTTAATTAATTCTATGTAGTTTAGCGAAGATTTGTTTTTCATACCACGACAGTTACTATCAGCAGTGAGGCCATTGATATTTGTAGACTCTTATATTCTCACTGCCAATTTTTATGCGTTGAGTATAAATATTTAAGAACCCAGAAGGATATACCTTTTACAACTTATGATTAATAAACACGTTAACCCGGAGATGGACCAATTCTTATATTTTCACTTCCTCTGCTCAACCTCGGCTGCACCAGCTCCCAAATGTCTCTGGTGATCACTAAGCATCAAGCCAGCGCAAATTCATGCCAACAAGACATACATAATTGACTGTGGGGATGAGGCTACTGCGCCTATCAGTGCAAGCTCTCTAAAAAAAGGCACCCACAAACGCCGCCATCGCCTCGAACCCAGAACCGGGACCTAGAGGACAGAAGTGACTATTACCTAATGTCACAATAAGAAGGATAACACTCAGTCAATCGCCTGTCAGTTAGCCAAGCCGCTAGTTTTACAAGAGAGATTAATACTGACAGCCACACTCACAGTTCCTGACTGATGTGCAGGTAGGTAAGATGCCTAGTAAAATCAGTCAAAACAACTCTGAAACCAAGAGGTAGATGTGGTATCAACTGTAATGCCGCAACATTCCAGAAGTGACCCATGAAGGTCTCACTAAGGCGCGTTATACTGAATAAGAAATGCGGATATTGACCGCATATGGACTGGGATATACTATTCTTTTGGAGCGTTTCTAGAGCAGTGAACATACCGCTTCAGTCTCAAATCGTATTAACAGATATAATAGAGACTACGATTAAGGCGGTGAACTGTCGGAACAGCCAAGCAATAAAGAAATGCATTATTAATCTTGTACTAAGGCGGTAAATTATTTTCAAGTATTTGTACAACTTCATCGTGATTATATTCGCGCGCTGACTGCAATGGCGTTGTTCCCCAAAAGCCTCTAGCCATGACATCTGAGCCCCTACTAAGAAGCAGCTTTTAGAAGCAGCTTTACAGTCTCTGTGTGACCGTTCTTAGATGCTAAATGTAGGCACGTGTCTTTGTAAGCAGTTCTAGCCATAACATCTGAGCCTCTGTTAAGAAGCAGCTTTACAGTCTCTGTAAAACCTTTCTTTGACGCCTCATGTAGTAGAGTATTCCCACCCCGATCTGTGACTGTAATATCTGCCCCTTTATCAAGAAGCATCTTTACAGTCACTGTGTGATCATTTTCCGATACCTCATTTAATGACGGGGTGTTAACGAAGTTTCTAGCAACAGCTGTAACATCCCCCCCCATGCCAAGGAGCAATCTTGTGATCTCTAGGTAATCTCTCGCTGATGCTATTTGCAAAAGTATGCTCACATCACGTGGTTCAGTTGCAGTATGCTCTACTTTCTCGAGTACCAATTTCAAGAACTTTGGATCACGCCGTCTGAGCAGTTCCCCAACTTCAGCCACTCTGGCCTGCAGACTTTGGAGCAGTAGCGCTGCGCAGATATCAGGATGGCCGTTTCGGACGGCCCAAGAAAAAGGAGTCTCACCCGGCTCAACCGAGTTGATTTTACACGTCAGATCGGTTGTGACATCAAAGTCATGACGAATGCTTGATGATAGACTCAGAAGTGTAACGACACTTTCTTTGTTACCCTTTGCCATTGCAGCCAAAATGGGGTGATCATATCTTCCTCCTCCTTTCGCAACGTCAGGATGTGTCTTGAGCCTCGTCCGAATGAGTTCGGAATGCCCTCTATCGGCGAGAATATAGAGGATATCTGCTTCTTGATCATACTTCCGGATCTTATACTTCTCAAACGCATTGAAGATACGCACCCAGTCGGATACCGGGAATTCGTCAAGAAACTGTTGCTGGGCGATTTTATAGGCAGCAGTATCGGCGTGAGTAAGAATAGACTGGCAGGCGTACTCCAAGAATGGGAACTCCATTAACAGGCTGTTCTCTATTGGGTTGTCGATGGCATTCCCGATGTCCTCGCGAAATACGTAGGCGCTGCAGCATGATTTCAGCCTCTCGTGACCCTGGGTTTCCCAGTCTGTCCCAAATTCTGGCCATAGTTTAGAAAGACCTTTATCCTTGATAAGAAAGTCACGGACAGACTCATGAATAAACTGCACGGTGGGCTTCCTGCCTTTCGTGGTCTCAGCAAGTCCTTTGGAAGAACTGATGATACATTTGTTGAAGCATTCATTAGCATCTGAGCTATTAATAGCCGGCATTTCCGTATCTGCCAAGTCTTCCAGCAGTAACCCACACCAAAGTGCGTGATAGTACTCTCCAGGCGTTAGTGGTCGTATTGAAAGAAGAATCCAGAGAAGAGAGAGCAAAAGATCTTCCATATGCTCTTGGTCTCGAGTTAAAATATCTCTGAAAAGCTCGCTTAATTCATTTGGCACCTCTTGTAATCTTCTTCGAAGTGCTAGGCGTCCACGGCGATTTTCTTTGTTCAGAATATCCACCACCAGAGCAACCCAGAGAAAAACGCCAGCCGCCTTCTCAAGCATCATCTGTTTCAGCTCATCAACCAAAACAGCATCCTGAATTCGTAAGTTCTTGATGATATAGTGTTTCAAGTCTTCGTCATGACCCTCTTGACCTTCCAAGGTCAGTCGAATTCCTGTCTTGATATCGACGTATGGGTAATGTCGGCTCGAGAAGCACACCCGGAACCTGACATTATTTTCCAAACAATGCTCCGCTACTTCTTCAAAGAACATGACCATATGCTGGACCTGCTGCTCGTCACATTCATCTAACGCATCGACAAAACATCTAAGTTCTCGACTTTCAAGGGACTCGACTGCAGAACGGAATAGATCTTTGAGGATGGCCAAGGGTGGACAGGAGACCTGGTTGCGCGGAACTAAGTCGGGGTCGTCGAGAACATGCTGAAGATCGGGGAAGCCTTCAAAAAGCTGGAGAAGTAGGGATTGGTACATGCCCGACAATGACTTTTCTAGCAGTCCTCCTCTAGCATTAAAGAAGAACGAGATGGTGAGGGCTTGTTTCATGATATCCGTTTTCTTGGTCTTCATATAGATGAATTTCATGATAATCGATTTACCTGCACCTGGCTTACCTCGAATCCAGAGAAATCCGTGATGTTGGGATTGCTTCTCTCGGTCGATCCATTCGAGGTAGCCAGGGTGTTTCAGAAACCAGGTGCAGGTCTTGGAATAAGCAGACTTTATCGTAGTCCTGCGTGAATCAATTTGCTCGAATTTGAGAGAGTCAAGTAGCTGTTGTCGGCGACTAGGATCAGCTTGGCTAGCTATGGTGACAAATAAAAATTAGCTTTTCCACTTTCGTGATTTCATGTTAGATACTTACAAGAACGGGGTTGAGGATATAGTTCTTGCCGTGTGTCACTGACTGCTGGTAGGGTCTCTAGGAGCTCTCTTGCATACGCTGCAGCGACTGCTGCAGCATATCTTTGCCACTCTTTTGCCTTATGCGAGTCTGAATAGTCGCATATACCTCGAATCGGGAGGCAAGGAAGAACATCCATTAAACCTGCGGCTTCCATCTCAAAGCAGATAATGTCCAATTCTTGTGCTAGCCTATCGCGGGTCGTAGCGTCTTTCATAACCTGATTACTAGAAGCAATACCGCCGTAATGGATTACTGGCTGGGACGATTGTCGTGGCTCTCTCTGTGTCAGTTGTGACCTATCGCACTCCCGGCAAGTCGTTTGTAAAGGATCGTGCATATACGACGTCTCAAATAGGTCATCGGGGGTATGTGGACGATCATACGTCGGATAGCCCTTCATTTTGTCGCAAAGAATGCCCGAGATGCGGCTTGAATTCAATTCGTGCCTGGCCCTTAGAGTCGTTATGGCTGTGAGAAAGAAATGACTAGGAACTCTGGGAACCGCTGTCGTTTGAATTCGGCCGCCACCCATAACCTTTCCAAAGTCGTATTGCATGACTCTACTTCCAACGACAATATCACCCAAGCGAACATCCGGCTTGCCAGGCACTCCACCGCCGATGCCGACCATTAATCCATGGCGAATTAATGGAAAAGTACGGGTCAAGTTTGTTAATACGTTCGTAGCATTATTATTCCCATATTGGCCTTGAGGCAAGCATGCGATGACGATATTGTGATCTTTAATATTCCCAAGCGTATAGGTATTGCTGTCGTTTGGACGCCTGGGTAGTTCACCGTGGATCTCGTCTAGCATAGCCAGCGCAGCACTCGTCTCGATATACAATGCACAAATCCAAGCTATAGTATAGCGACTATACTGGTGGTTATCGTCAACGCTTCTATACGCGAATTTCTGCCGCTTCAACGGTGGATGACCTTCATTATCGCTTGTAAACAAGGTAGTGGAGTCCATCTTGGCCGAACTGTTCTCAGACTGTATGCCAGATATATAAGGCAGAAAATTTGATCCTATGCAGAGTTAAAAAGAAGAGTTTATCTTGACATTGTGAGGCTCTTAAAATGGTTGTTTCTTCCAGGGCTGAAGAGGACAGCTGAGGGGAAAGGGAAAGTAATGTGGTAATAAGGCAACAAGGCAGCAACCAGGCGGCAATTAGGCAGCAACCCTCGCCTTTTCAGCTTACCACTGTTACTTAACAAATACGTGGTAGCCTAGCTAATTACCCCTGCCTGTAGACCACTTTCTATTCATCGATTCAATTCAGAGTCCTATAAGTAAGAAACGTTTTGTTGTAACAAATTATAATAGAAGAAGTAAAGAAATACAAGTGAGAACTAAGAGACTTTATTATTGAAGAGATTTATAAAGCGCTCGACCTGTCTATAGTACGTTATGAGTTGTCAGTGAGTGTTGCTATTGTATGGCTGGATTCTTCCTTATATCGTCTATTGAGCTCTTATTACATATAATGCAGCCCTCATCTTAGTCAAGATCTAGTGTCTGGTGGTCTTTGACCCATGTAAAATTTGTCTCGGCTGTATTTCATCCCGCATATCCATGAGCTCTACAGTAGTGTTGTAGCTATCACGATAAGGATAGTAAGGACGACAAAGACGACGCAAATAAGCAGAGTTCCTAAACCTTTTTGGTACTCGTAAGGATCTCATTCCTCCCTTTACCATCCACGGAACCAGTAGCCAAGAGCACACGTCCTTCATCCTGACTCTCAGCCCACTTGATAGGTCCTTCTGGCAGCCTGCCCCCAGGAAACGCCAATTCAAAATGTTCAAGAATTTCCTGATCGAGTCTGGGAGGCATCCCTGGTTGATACTCAAACTCACCCCCATACTCTGTTGGTATACTCTCAATCCTCATTCGCACAGTCAGTGTCGACAAGGTACTCCCAGATGGTACTATGACCAGCTTGGAGGCCGTCCTCGGATCAACAAATTTGGAAAGCATACTCCATATTCTTTCGAAATACACGGGCGCGTTTAAAACCTTGTTTCTAGTTAGTTTGATACGCAGTCCAAGGAAGGTGAGTGTACGAACGTAACAGCAATCCACCACTTCTGGAAAGCACACAGCCAGTAGATGGCTGATGGCCTGAGCATAGCCTCTCAATGACCACGCCTGCTTGATCCCCATACTCGCCGCGTTTGCAAGGTACACAGCGCTTGTAATAGATGGACTTTGAACCTTGCAGTCTGGCATCGCGACACAAAGAGGGATAACAAACCGAGTAAGGTAATCATGAAAAACAACCGCATGCTGTGTCCTGTTCGCAGCAGAGTGGCTCGATTTATACTTGGCTATGGTCTCGGAGTCGAGTAGAGCAATGTCAAACATGCAAATGGGAAGACCAAACTTGTCGCGACACCCAGACCAGTGAGGATACTAAATAGAGTTAAAATTTAATTAACGGTGGAACTTAGTAGACCAACAATTTTGCGAGCTTGTTCAAAGTCTTCAACTGAAATGGTGTCATAAGCTTCGATTACTTGGTTTTCTTTGCGGATAGCCATCGCTTCTTCAAATTGCGCAAGAGCACCTTGGGGGTCGAAGTTACGCCCTTTTAGAAAGCGCCTGTAAAACTATGAGTAGATATCTCAGGCATGGTAGAAATGCATCATACATCAAAGTGGCGTCATCGTTGATGCCATCGCAAATATCGCCTGGTGGTTGCTCTTGCTGCCGTTGCGTAAGACCTCGATCCTGACAACTCTTGAGCAACGTTTTGAATGCCTCGAGCTGAGCCCCTGTAAGAGTTGCCACGGTGGGAGCTTCTATCTGACCTTCGGCAGCCATCGGGTTGGGTGGAATGTCAGAGTCCAAAGGAGGGGTGGAACAACTCGGCGGGAACAGCTACTTATGTTAAGAAGCAGGCTATGCAGGAGATTTGTCATAATTCCATTGGCCCTGATCCTAGTCATCATGGCGTTGAAGCCCCTAGGATAAGGCCAGTGATAGCAAAGTGCAATATTACGCGTGTCTCGGATTATCTAACTTACATATGTTGTTCCGCCGATCCTTTGATGGGAGCTAGTGTACAATAACAATGAGAAATACCTCCGAATCATTACACTCCTGCTAAAAGGTTGGATAAAATGTCATTCCTACGTCATCAGGCTATTGATCACTTTATTAAGGGCTTAACTTTACCTAGTACATCCATGGTTTTAGCAAGGCCTTAGTAATTATCACAATATTCTCCACATGGTCTAAGACATGCATATAAGACTACCTAGCTATCATCTAGTTTTTATTCTCCTTGTGTCCCTTTAACGACCTAACAAATAAGTATGTAAGAATCTTGTTTTAATAACGAGTAACATTTTGATACTTCATATTTCTTTATGGGGATGGAAAGATTAATTACTGGTTCTTCGCGCTCTCCCCTCTCTTCTACCGGATTTGATTTTCTATATCCCAGGTAGAAAGGCTATAAAAAGTTGAGCCTCCAATCTCGGCAGAGAGGCTCTGAGGTAAAGGGAGTAAACGCTGTCATTCACATTTGGCTCTTCATCCCGGGCTAACCGCCATGGCAAAGCACATAAAAAAGGTCTCTAGGCTAAAAGAAGATGCTTTTATTATGCCCCGCCTACGGTAATCTATTACCTTTCTAGTTCTGAATTCCAAATAGCTATGAACTTAAGTTATTTGGTTTCCCGTCTTCTTTGATATGCTTTCGTAAAAAGCCTTGGCCTTGGGATGTACTGCAACCTTGTTTGGATCAAAATTCAAGACTTGCAATCCTTCTATGCTCCTCGTTCGTGAAAGTGCGACATAAGCTTGGCCAGTCTCGAACACACGTTCAAGGTCTACCTTGACACGGTCCAGGGTCTGGCCTTGTGCTTTGTGTATGCTAAGCGCCCATGCGAGGATGAGAGGGACTTGAACGCGCGTTGCCAGCTTGTTAACGACCCAGCCGTCTTCCTCCCATGGGTCAGGTTCCCATCGTTCAACAGCCCATTCCACAGGCTCGCAATGGTGAATCCGCGTTTTACCATCGCGCATTGTAAAAAGGACCACCGGATAAACGGGTAAGAGTCTGTCCGCCACCTCATCGCTATTATGAGTATCACCATCTTCCCAAGAAGTGTGCAAGAACGAATGAGTGTTGCAGAAATCAATGACGCAGCCCTGAGACCCGTTCACGAGCCTCTTATCGATGTTTTGAGTGAGCATGACTTGTGCCCCTACCTTCAATGTTAGGTACTTGGGAGCTATGCAGTCGTTTAGGAGCATTTTGCGGACATCTGGGTTTTTGACCGTCCCACCATCTATTGCAGTATAGTTACGTGCGTCGCGATCGATGTCTTGCAGTCGTCTTAAATTCGCCCTGTCTGCTTCGCGACGTAGTGGGAAAAGCTCAGTGGCTTCTACACTTTTATGCTGCACAGGCCTGCGTAATTTTCCGAACTTCTCAACCGTGGTAGGTGAGAGGCTGCCTTCTCGGACCTGGTTCAGCATTGTGGTGAATTCGGGATCTCTCTGCCTGTAAATTTAAGTGAGGTTGATGGTATGTCGTACAGCTCGATTCCATGACTTGGACTCGAAACAGAACTTTGGGCTGCCGTCATCTGCTCCCTTTCTCACTGGCGGCAGCTGGAAGAAATCGCCAGAAAGAACGAGCTGTATACCTCCAAAGGGTTCGTCTGTTTCTCGTACCGCGCGCGCGATTGCATCCAGCTTATCGAAGAGGACACAATCAATCATGGAAATTTCATCAACAATCAAGACGCGAACCTGCTCCCAGCGCTGTAGCTTGGTCTTGTTTTCCAGGATATCCTGGATGAGCTTTTTCGTCGGTGCTTGGCCAAGTCCAATTCCTGTAAACCGATGGAGAGTTGTACCGCCAATAGTTTGTGCTGCAAGGCCCGTTGAAGCTGTTACGCCAATGCAATCCCTCTCTCCGAGGTACTTTGCCACCAAGCTTTGGACGATCTTCCTCAGAAGTACTGACTTACCAGTACCTGCAGCGCCCGTAAAAAAGACACTTTCCCCCCGATTTACAACGAGGTTGAAGACAGTCTGTTGCTCTTCGCTTAGTCTTGTTTCGTCTGAGTATGAAAGTGTTGCCCGGTTCTCATGACTGTCGGCCGTTCCAGCCGATTCAAGATGATGTTTTGGTGCCATTTTATGTCCGCGCTTGGACTTCTTTCTCAGATTACTGGTAGTGGAGAGGAACATAGGGGCACAAAGCCTCCGATGCGCTGCAGCCCCATCAAATACCAATGAGCCCGTCCGCGCAAGGCTCCGAGAACCGTAAGCTGTCGTAAAATTTAGGTGTTGTATTTATCTCATGTGGTAATTCACTTACATCTACGAATGCGACCTGCCCAAAGAAGTAACATTATATCGGATACACAAGGGAAATCCTGTGTGTATACTGTATAGGGACAAAAAACCAAGCACCGACCCCGCAGACCAGGATTGTGTCTTATCTCAGCAAGCTCAGACCCAGGCGTGCCGTCACGTGCTTCTGCGAGAAGCTCTGGGTGGTTTTTGATGCGTCGTATGGTTTAATACTATACCAGGCGGTGCTCTTAATAATTCAGATCTTGAATCAATCTTTCGGGAATTGATTTGGCGACCTATGTATGGATTTGATTGAATTAATTCGAAAGATCTAACTTGAATTGGTTATAGATCTAACCTTATCGATAAGGATAAGATAGGATGGGATGCTTCCTCAAATCAAGAGAATCATGACTACCCTATATGAGAATAAAATATCTCGAGTTCTACATGCTTGATACTGGAGCGTCGTGATATAACATTTACTCGCTCTTGGGCATATGGGTGACAACATATGTTAATCTAGATTCGCCTAGGCCATCCTCTTATTCGGAATAGGGATGAAACTTTTATAAAAAGAGGGTCAATTCGCGTATTTCATCCGATGAAGGGGTAATTTTGATCGTTTACATCGTTCAGAAATTTGGAAAGCCTGGACTTTGAAAAGTTGAGGGTTAAAGCAGAGAAAAACAGGAAAGTTGAATTTATCCGACCTTGTTTTGTAGCCATGTCTGGTAAAATTCTGATATGCCAGAAGCCAGTGCCCTATCAAGGGAGCGGGAATTAGGCCTGGAGTCTCAACTGTCCCAGCTACAATGCTAGCTTTCAATCCGAACTAGGGTCGTGCTAGGGAATTATCTGGCCATAATGGAGGGCTGGTTGCCGGCGAGATTACCTTGTCGTAACCTCATTCTGGTGCTAGAAATGGTAATTGACTGTTCTAGACAGAAACAGACTAAACTCCACAATTTCTATGTCCATCACGTCACAGGAACGGATGTGGTTTATTTGTTGGTAGAGCAACACTAAGTCTGTGGCTCATGGTGACGTACTCGACTCGAGAAATGGAGCCTTATATACTGCACGCAAAACACCACAAAATATTATTTACTTACTCAGTTCTGATTACGAGTAACAAAAATCTTCAATTAATTCAAAATGTCTTCTCTCCGTGTCTGCCAACCACTATTCCGCCGCGCAGCTCTGCGCACAGCACCCACTCTCAACACCACCGCCAGAAGATTCGTCAACACCGAAACTGCCCCTACGCTCTACTCAGCCCACGCCAAAGTGGTCGGCGCCCGAAAAGGCCGCGTCGAGGGCGAGAATCTCAATGTCGAACTCACCATGGCTAAAGCCCTCGGCGGCCCCGGCGACAAGGGAAAGACAAACCCTGAGGAGCTTTTCGCTGCGGGTTATGGCGCGTGCTTCCAGTCTGCTATGAACGCCTGCGCTTCTCAGATGGGCATCACGATGCCGACAAATACCGAGGACAGCATTGTTGAGACGACTGTGCATCTCGTGGGAGATATGAAGAAGCTTGACATGAGTCTGCGTGTGGATATGAAAGTCAAGGTTAAGGGCTTGAAGAAGGATGATTTGGAGAAGGTTGTGGAGAAGGCTAAGGAGATTTGCCCTTATTCAAAGGCCACGAAAGGCAATGTGGCAACGAATGTTGAAGTTGTCCAGATGGACTAAATTAGTTATTGGGCAATATTTATTAAAAGAATAATTCAGCTCCAGCAAAAGGCTATACGTGTTGGCACAGAATATTGTGCTCCATAAAAGATCGTGGAGAAAGAACTGGGTCGGTTCACAGCAGTAGTTTCACAGCTCGCAGCAAAGCAGCAGTAATGATCTGTAGACAGATACAACCAACCCCGAATTGATAGTCAAAAAATACACTTCAAAAATCCAGTCTTCAGTGTTATTTAATGGAATCGTCTAAATATTCCAATCAGACGCATCAAGAAGCGTTAATGATTCAGATTCCAATGTCATTCCAATCCTCTCGAATCAACTCTGCACCCTTCTCTCCAATCATGAAAACAGGTCCAACAATGTTAACATCCGGCAAAACAGGGATGATACTGCAATCCACAACACGAAGACCGTCTACCCCATAGACTCTGAGACGTGCATCCACAACGCCTCCGTCCGCCTCAGGAAGCATTTGGTTCGTGCCAGCAGCGTGCCAATTGGGGATACTGTTGGCCTTGACATACTCGAATATGGCGTCTTCGTCGTCATCGGCCACGGCTGCACCGGGGCTCACTTCACCATTATTCTCACCGTATGTGTATTTTGACAAAGCGGGATGAGCGAGAATTTTGCGAAGGTAATGGAAACCTCGAATGGCAATGGCACGGTCCGCGTCATGAGTATAGTACTGCAAATCGCGATTAGTGAAGCCTTCGAGGAGGAAGACAGATTAAAACACGTACATTTGGGTTAATATTAGGAGCCATAGCCATCGACGTGCCCTTCAGAGTAATATTGCCCCGCGACAACGCCACCATGCTGCTCGTTGTCAAGGATATATAAGACTCGTTGGAGAGTTGCTTGTAGTACGGCGTTGGACCCGAAGGATACCACGTTGACTCGAAAAGGTATTCGATGTGGGACTGGTCAGCAAGGCCGGCTTCCACCACTGCACCTGCGCCGATATCGAAGAGCTCCTGTTCCGAAAGTCGCTGAAATCCGTTGGTTATGCCGGATGGAGCAGTATAAGGACCAGTGCCGTTGTTGTAGAACTCCTGTTGATGGATGAGTAAATGCTGAGTTGCTTGTTCTAATGGGGACTGACCTCTTGCGCTTCTTGTAGCAACGTGAAATCGGATGCAAGCTGGGATGACGAGAATTTAAGCTCATCGCCCACTCTTGCCATGATACTAAAAACACTATGATCATTCAAACTATAGCACATCGGTTAGCGGCTTTAGAAACTTAAGACGTGGGATGAGCGTACTGCTGGCCGATGTTTTCATTTATAACGACAGGTTCAATGGCGAACTTCTCCAGCTCAGCGGATGGACCAAAGCCCTGGACCAGAAGATTAGCAAAAGAAGAGAAATTGAAGGATAAGAATGCGAACCGAAACCATTAAGAGTTGGGGTGACTGAAACGCGCCCATCGACACGATGACTTCCTTGGATGCATGGACTTGATGCATTCTCCCCGTTGGATGATCCATGAACCGAACTCCCGTTACTTTTGGTTTCTCTCCCGAAGTATCGGACAGGAGCTGTTGCACAGGTGCATAGTATAGCACGTCCAGATTCTTCCGTCCAAGAGCCTTCTTCAAGTACCCGTCATAACTAGAACTACGCAAGAGATGCTTATCGAGCGTGGCAGTACCTTGTTTGACACCTGTGCTGTTGCCCGTATTGTAATCCTTGACTACGGGGATATTGGCCGCTGCGCAGGCGTTCATAAAGGCGACGCTTGTTTCAGGGACGTAGCCTTGATATGCGATCTCAAGAGGTCCGTCGCCATAAGCTTTGCTGTCGAATGTCTTGTACGTGTCGTCGAAGCCCTTGGATTCGTTTTGAGGATTGAAGTGGGTGCCCTAGCGGGTGAGCAAATCTCTGACTTGGAACAGTTAGAACGCTTACCTTGATGAACAAAGGATAGACATCGTCCCAAGACCATCCTGGATTTCCTCTGCTTTCCCATAGATCGTAGACGGTTGAAGTACCACGCCCGTAATAGAACCCGTTAATCATACTGCTTCCCCCGAGTCCCTTGCCACCTATTTCAGTCAGCTGATAATACTTCTTTGGAGGGATCTCGAGACGCACGATGATAGGTGAGAATTCTCCCATCAAGGCCTTCCTGTGGTATTGTATCGAACATCCAATCAATAGGTGAGCCTATCAACAGTCAGCGCATGATTATTCAGTCTTATAGTAGCATATCGTTAGTGTACCTGTAATTAAAGAATTCCCACCCAATGGCTTGTATGCTGCCACAACATTCGGATCAGGTCCTGCTTCCAGGACAAGGACGCGGAATTTGCCAGATTCACTGAGTCTATTGGCAACGACAAGACCAGCAGTTCCACCTAAATCCAATCTGTTAGCACCAGACTCGGAAGTGATACAATTGGGATGATCACCTCCAGCAATGACAAAATCGTATTCATCTTGGATCACAGCCCTGTCGATCCCTTTGATTGGGCGAGCCAGGATGCCGTGGGCACTGAAGAGGCCAATGGCGATAGCGAGTGTAGATCTGAGCATCGTGGTAGCTGAACTAGCACCAGCAACCAGAGAACGAGAGTGCGTGGAGTTGGGCAAGTACGAAACACAACGGTATCAAGTCACAAGAAGTATAAGTCAAGAGATGCTCAAACAAAGGCGCAAGGCCCTTTTTGAGCATTACCCCTCTAATTGAGATTCATAGCTGCCAAGCAATTCTGCATGAGGCTGACATGGTGTGCTTACTCTGGACGAGCGCCCTGGACGTCATTTCGACCTCTGTGTGTCCCAAAAACCAGTAAAGTGAATCAATAGCCGGTGTATTAGAGGCTTGGGAGCATAATCGCCAACTGCTTCCCCGCACATTCCCACTAGCGTGATCCTTCGGCTGGCGGGTAAGATCTTGTTTACCTTTAAACGGGCGGAATTCAACGTGATCGGCGATCGCAATATGACGCGTGTATTTGAGTTTGGAATAACCTTTTTAGCTTTGACTATGGCCATGCAACTAACGAAGCATTTGCGTGCGGCAGGACCACTATGATTGTTTTGTAATGGATTTCTTTAACCTTAGTTATGGCTCCGCTGGTCTGCTTAGCAAGCACGTTGCTTCGCCATACAAAAGGAAACACAGAGGCAAGTACACAGACTGATAAGCGCCGCCTCTTTCATATTAAATAATGCTGCATTCTTTGTTAAACATCCCAAATCCTTCCCACCAGTGAATGGGTATGTCTGAAGATGTAGGAACTCGTAACATTATCTCAGCCCAGCTGCCGTTGCAGATCCATCGCAGATCCCCCAGTCCTTAAATACCCCACGCACATCACGTATGAAGCAGCAGCCGCCACAACAAAGCGTCATGCTCTCAGTGGCTGAACTGATAGTGCGGTCAATCCTCATATACATATATGACCTCGTCCTTGGTTCTATCATCTGCAGGGCACATGCTCAGACAGACATAAACGAGCCAAAGGAGCCAAAGGAGCAGAACCACGCCGACAAAAGCAAGGCACAGGAAAAGTTCAATCGCCAAGAACTTAATCAGAACACCAAGTGTTAGTGCGACAGAGCCTGGCCCGCGAACTCCAGACTCTTGACTGACACCCGAAAGGGTTATAAGGCCCCTTGGGCCCTCCTCCATAGCATATTCAACAAAGACACCTGCCCCAAGGAATGCCATGGCATCGAGAAAGGCAACTATGTAAAGCATCCAGCGTCGCAGCTGATCACGCATGATGGTCAAATAGAGAATGATCAGAGGGAGAAGAGCGAAAGAGATCAGGGTTGAAATCAGGCTGAGAGCTGCGGCACCTTGCATCAGAGCCTTGAGACGGGAAGGCATGACAAGCTCATCTTTGACTTGTGCGAGTGCAGTGGTCCAGGGCAGCATCTTCCTTTTGAGGACCGAGGGGCCATCGTCTTGTCTCAGATGGGTCTCGATAGCAAAAGACACCATTTCTTCAACGCTAAATGAAGGTGGAAAAGCATGCTTGCATAGAACCTCGTTGGTGCGATTATAAACAGCACACATGCCTGTAGTATGTTGGGTTAGTCAAAGCAGAGATTATAATACAGTGAAACATATACTGACCTGAAAGGCCCCAGTACCAATGGTCAGGGAGCTCGCTGATTTGGAGATCGTTGACAGAGACGTCAGTTAGGTTGGCTGTTGCATCGACAAGCTCCGCGCTACCAACGCGAAACAAGTGGATAGAATGAGTGTCGGGAGAAGAGCAGCTAATGAGGACAATTATGTTGCCAATAAGACCAACTGAAGAACTTGTCAGTCATAATGTTACGATATTTGAAAATAATGACTTACGAAGGATGGCAAGCATGAACCATATCATACCGTATTTAGCATCACTGATGCCGATAATCCTAAGCAAGAATTCGCTGGTTTTCATTGTGCTTTGAGTAGTGTGCAGCGTGGATAAGTTCACACGCCGTATTGAGAAACGAATGTGTTTGGAAAAAAGAACTAAAAGAATGTGGAGGTGATAATGTAGATATCTCCATTTCAGCTGGGAAGACCGTTGTCTATATACTTGTCATTTGCTTTTTCAATTCAAAAACGCTTCCTTTTTCTAAACCAAACCAAATATCATGTCAATTTGCGGCTGAACATCCCGATGCTTGTGATGCTGCAGGAACAGTCGAGCGCTAAGGTTGATCTGATCTATTGGCTGTTCTTTAAGTGTGGAAGTATTTTTACTGTTCAGGCGGTCTCCTCAATGCGGCCTTCAGGTGATGTAGGGTGGAGGGATTGGTTTGTTGGGCGGGGTGCCATACAGTCGAATCCTCATTTGACGCCTCGGCGCAAAAAGGCTTGGCAATGTGGACGTGTTAACAGACTGACATGAAACTATTCATTTTTAATCTAATTTCGGGTACTCTACAGTATAGCAAGATAGTTGCTGTAATGTGAATGGTTGACGTTGGAAACGGATACAGAATAAGGTTGCTTATGTATATGGCTTTTAACAGATGAATTAACCATAACGTTTAAGGTTTAATACAGTAGTTTAGTCTCGACAAGGCAACAATCAAGAAGAAAATTCTATCGATAACAATATTGAAACTCGATACATGAAATCCATCTCTCACGAATCATTCTGTACATCTCAGCCTACTAACACTTCCCATCTGGTGATGCCTGAGCATCGCCACAAAAGTCCACACCGTCTCTCCAAATCATGTAACCCATATCAGTTGAGTTCGCCCCTGGGGTTATCCAGGCCCATTGTCCAGTGCCCGCAATGTACCAACCGCAAGCGCGAGTCACTACCTCTGCCGCCTGTGTCATCCAATCGGCCGATGTGAGAGCATCTCCATCAGCATTGTTGCAGCTAAAGGCAACGGCGTCACCGCGGATAGAATAAAAAGCGGTTTGAGGCCCAACTACCCAGAATGTTGAGCCCATTTGATCCTTAAGGTCCTGGACGGCATCGTCGCAATTGCCATGATTGAGTTCGATGCCGCAGCCGCACCATGTGAACCAATGTGACTCGCGCTTCTCTATCCGGCTTTGTTTCGCTACGGAGACTTCTGCAGGTGTAGCTTCAGTCTCAAAGTTGGAGACGCGTTCGTGTATCTCTTGACCCTGTGCATTGCGGTGCACTTTGTAGAAGCCATCTGTGGTACCTTTAGGGACTTTGAAGGCGCCCGTGAAATGGAAGAGGGCCGAGCCGGCGAGTATATTGATGAAATGCATCTTTGAGAGGAATGCGTAAAATGTTTAAGCCAGTACTTTGGAAAGATGATGAGATGAATCGGTAAAGCCTATGGATATTGTTATTGCCTCTCTCGTTCCTTTTATAGTCATTTCCACCGACTAATAGTGCTCTTTGTCTTCTCTACAATGTGCAACAACGTTTGGAATCATTTAGGCTGACTATGCATCAGCAATCTACTTCTAGTAGCATTTCTCTACTTTTCTTCAGCAGCACAAATCACTTGAAGAATTTAGTCTTACATGCATGACCCTTTGACTGATTAGGAAAGCTTTGTTTCACTTGTGTCTATTCATTTTTTACTTTTACGTCAGCAACTTGAATAATATTACCGTTTTCCAGCAAGGGCTTATTGGAAGCCAGAGTATGTTCGTTCAACATTTAGTCTAGGTCTCACACTATGAAAGGATGGAGAACAGGATTCCATTATCAATATTGCCGATTCTTATAGCCTGTTTATTTGGATTTCATATTGAGGGGTACTTCGAACAGTGAGCATTATGTTCCCTAGTATTTAGGCATCACAATGTTCTGTTGCTAATGTTGGATATGGTACTGCGAGAACCGGTGTGGAGAAGCAAGCAAGGGCGATCTTGAACCAACTGTGGATTTTGACGATGAAAATGCCGTATCAAGTGGAAGGCTCTTTATGTGTTTGCATGCATCTGTGCAGGTTTATGGCTGCTTTCTGCTGGGGTAGGATTCTTCCGGGCTAAGAATGTCAAGGGTGTCAAGTCCAACTACAAGCAGGTCGGTCGTGGTAGTCGTCGTGACCATCGCTAAGCTGCCTAGTCCACTCACGTTTGCATTGTTGAGACAACCTTCTATAGTGGAGGAACGCAGAGACATAGAGGGACTGAGTGACAGGCTATTGGCAGGCCCAATTCATAGCCGAGGTTGGGTACGGGAAGCTGAATATGTATTATAATAGCCAGGATGAACAGGGCTGCCAAGGATCTAGATTAAATTTGAGAAAATCCATTACGCAAATGCGGGGAAGTTCTGGAGCCCTACATACATGATACAGCATAGCTTAGCGTGGAGGCGGCAGGTCTCCGGGGGCATTGTACGTGGAAACTGGGCGGATGAGCTATTGGCTCATACCCTCAGCCAGGTATTCCCAAGGTTAACATTGTATTCTTTATAAATCCTGGAACATCCTGCCGAAATCTGTTGAGTTATAGACACATCTTCTCAACACCTTTTTCTGAAGGAAGTCTCGTTGTGAATACCAAAATGGTCCGGTCTTTACTTTTTGTCGCTGGGTTATTGTCAACTGCACACGGGCGTGTACATGAGCTCATCGTGGGCAACTTCGCCAATAATGTTCTGTACACATTGAGCTTCGACGACAAGACCTACAGCTTGGATCTCATTGCGAATATCTCCGTGGCGACAAAGAATTCATGGATTTCCTTCAATGTAAGTCTTGTCACAAGCTATCGCGAATAGTCTGCTAACGTCGATAACAGCACGACAAGACTACATTGTACGGAACAGATATCATTTATACGCCTGCTGAGGAAAACTGTACCAAGCCGCCAGTTTATGTCAGCCACACGATCAACAACAGTAGCAGCATTACAGTCGACAAGGTTTTGACGGGAAAGAAAGGTTGCAATGGTACCTCGATCTACATCGTCGCCGACATGAAACCTCCCTACAGCGTATATGGTGTTGACTTCTGGGGAGCACCTGGCTGCGGCACAGTCATGTCGGTCGATGAGAACGGAGCTCTTGACAAGACTGTGCAAGACTACAATTTTGCGCCTGGCTCAAACGTACACGGAACGGCCCTGTCGCCTGACTCAAAATTCATTTATTCTGCTGACATGGGCAACAATTCCATTTGGACGCATCCCGTTGATCGGAGAACGGGGAAGCTTGGCGAGCCTGTAAGTAGGATTGATGGACCAGCTGAGCATTCAGAACTTCGCCATGTTGCGGTCCATCAACGAAGTGGTAAGGCCCTCTACACCTTCACCGAAATTACGAGCCAGGTCGCCTGGTACAACCTCGACCGCCGCACCGGTATTCCGCAGCCTCGGAAGAACGTCTACTCTCTTATCCCAGACGGCCTTGAAATCAAGGGTTACAGAGGCGACGAGATCGCTGTGTCTCCCAGCGGGATATACCTGTGGGCAACGACTCGATCTAGGGATATCACCAAGCCAGGCTTCCACTCGGTGTTCAAACTCAACAAGAAAGGTGCTATTGTCAAGCAGAATTTCATCCGCCGTACAAGCTCAAGTGGTGGCGCGGCGAATGCCGTTACGCCTATGGATAAGAGCGACCGTTTTGTTGCTTTGACGGATAGTGCGGATGGATTTGTGCAGATATGGGAATTGGCGGAGGATGGAAATTCGGCACACGTGGCTGCACATATCAGTCTGAAGGACAAAGGAAACGCTAGATATCATTCGGGATACTGTGCCAACGCCGTCTGGCTCACCTCTCACTAGATATATTGAACCTACCATATTTTCTAGACGTCACATTGAATATAAAATAAATAGACAGAATCTCTGGAAACAAGAAGTGCTTGTTGATGGTTATGAATGTTCGGAGCACTAGCAGGGTTATTAAACCTCACCCGCGGTCAGTCCCCATGGAGTTTGCCCGAGCTCTGTTTTCTCAGATGAATGGTTATTCTTATTCACGAGGGTAACTGATTCTTAGAAGCTCACTGAAGAAAGTTCCCAGTCTAGCCATATGTATTTGGCTCCGTCTTATTCCTGCCGCCACAGGTAGACCATGCCCCAGGCCACCTGAAGATCGCATCCAGCCTTGACCCTATGATCCCGCCGATGAGGTGATGAAGCGTTCCAGACTCGTATATAACACTAAATAGACGGATCGAGTTTCATTGATCTAGAATGATAGTCCATGTCTATCCCGTGCCTATACCAGTGCCATGGCGACCACTTCATGCCAATTTCCAAGGGGGTCATAACCACAAGGTCTCAAATGCATACTTTGAAGGACGATTCAGTCGAATTATAGGGTGGTCATTGTAGATCCGCCATCAAGCACCTACTCGGGTCCAATTCTGGCCTATCTGAGGCTAAAGAATATCTACCTAGTCTACTGATCAACAGTGTCTATTGCTACCAGGCTGAAACTAGCAATTGAACCCTCTCACAACGATAGTCCAGCCAGTGGGGGAATGTGCCTTGCTAGAGACATTCTGCCTTACTTTCATGGCTATGAGTAGTGCTGTTAGGACTTTTTGTGTTTGTATTCTTGCGGCTATAATAGATTCAAGTGGTGCTGTGGTTGATAAAATGCCATGCTCCAGTCAACGGGTGTGGTTGTGTATTAATAACATGGTCCAGGCACCCACGAGGAGGACAAAAGCTAGATGTTATATTGACGGGTTTTAGGCACCCCATCACTATGTCATGAAAGTAACCGCATGTGAGAGTGTCTTTGAGTCTACCGGCTTCACGAATAAAAGGCACAGAGTGATGGGTGGTTCTATCTGGGCCTGTTGCATCCGCCCCATTTCATGAATGGACACATGCTTCCCGGATAGGGTACTGTTAAGAGTCTAGACCACCATTTTTTCAACCAACAGCCTTACTACAGAGTTGCGACAACCAACATGCAGGAAATGCAGGGTTGAGTGCCAGATGATTGGCTGAGAAATGATACGATGCCCCATGCCGTATTACCCTTCCAATCTAGCTACCAACACAAACACCAGTTGACCAAAACTATCATACTGATGGTGTAGAGTGCGTTTGTCTTTGACCTGACCTGGCATCAATGCTGACGCAATACCTTAAGGCACCCCTAGAGGGCTACGAAGTGGTGATCTTAACATGGGAGCTTGAGGTGATTCCGGGAAAGCCCCCCATTTCCTTGCTTCTTTAAAAAATTTCCATATCGAACTCCATGTCCTTCCATACTTGTATAAGTACCTCTAACATTAAGCCCGAGCCCAATTAGAAGACAAGGAACGTGGGTCCGATTACATGCAATCCATACTCGGCAGGGAAGGAACCCATAGCTATAAATATGGGCGCTTGTTCTTTTTCCTCCCTTACTTTTTTCGTCCCATCTTTTATTGCCTACTCCGGTCTGTATCTACACCGAAACCAGGCACTATCATCAAAGAGACCCATACCACCAACCATCCACCCATGGCTTCCAAAATCCCCGAGGCTTCAGCAACAGACGATTTCCCCACAAAACAGCTGTCTCAAGTTGCTGACGTTTCTGAGTCACTTCAGAGCCCTGGTCGCGACAAGTCTCACAACGGTCAGTAATTGCAGAGTTTTTCTAAAAGCGCCCAAAGGATATCCTTCAAAGGGCTTAACACACTAAAGATAATACGTCAGTAGGTAGGACCGGATCTAGTGAGCCTGACATCTGGATACGCCCTGAGGCATATGAACGAAGACAACAACGCCGCGAGCAGGGCGATAATGAAGATGATGGTATTATTGGTAAAATGGTTTGCACTCCTTTCTCTATTGACTCACATATAACTCATATCTATGTAGATGTCTTGGTTTGCGAGTTTTATGTATCTACCGTGGCTATAAGTGGTGTTGTTTTTTAGGATCATGGGTAGTTCTGTTAGAGATCTCTATATTTATTATCTTTGATGGTTTTATTAAGACATCTAACTGCCTTTTTAAAAGTTTTCAGACTTTATATCCATTAGTATAGTTTATACTAGAAAAATAAGAATTAGTAATATTGTTAATAGCTTACATTCTCTACCCAAATTCAATCAGTATAAAGTAGACTTCTAACCGAAGCTAATGTATATTTACTCTGCCTGTAGGCTTATACATTCTACTTTATATCTTACTAAATCAGCATTTAACTTTACAGCTTTACTCTCTTACAGAAATCTCAATCAACTTTGCACCTAAGGGTCCTTAACCATTGTAAGATTTTTATAAATATAGGTTCTATTCTAAGTGTGCTTGTACAGAAGTTCGACTCTTTCTTGATCAAATCTTCACTATCATAAAGTGACACGTTGTAATAAAACATCTGTGATACCACAGCTATTTACAGATCATGGCGAGCGTATTTACTCTTATGTCTGATCTTTTCTCCGTACTTGAACAGAAGAAAAGGCATAGGAATGAAGGCGATTGAGATAAATGCCAGTGTGGAACTAGCCCAGTTGACGCCAAGCTTGGTGTACATCGCGGTCGCAAACAAGGGCTGTCATCTGTTAGTTGATGTACAAGTATGTTGAACGGTGTGACTTACGAAACCAGCACCAAAGGAACTTCTGAAGAAATCGTTACCAGCAAGCACGGAAGCTGCATACTCGGGATACGCATCACTCAAGTAGTTCAAGACCGAATTAAATAGAAGGAATGCACCGATTGTAAACCACGATGTTCCAATAATCGGAACGATCCAATGAACATCTACCCGAGACGCCCAACCAAACCAGAACAAGCAAATAGGAATGCAGAAAGCGCCGACAAACGATGGGGGTAGTCTCCACTCAGGTTTAAGCTCGCCATCATCATTGAACTTTGGCTCGATGTACTTGTGTTGATACCAGACGAATGGCGGCAGAACGACAAAGACACCACACAAGATTCCTAGATAGGCAAGACCTTGAATACCGAGAGAGAAGCCGTAGATCTCTCCGAAGACGATGGGGAAAGACTCGAACCAGATGTACAGCAAACCATAGATGAGAGCGATGTAGAGGTTGAGAAGAAAGACAATTGGCTCACCCAGACTCAGCTGGAATGGTCGCACCAGAGTCATGAGCGCCATGTCCTTCATCGACATATCCTGGGTGGCTAGCTCAGCCTCGCAGACCAGTTTGTCGTTACCAGTTAACTTTCTCAGCCGACGGCTGCGACGGTAAAGAATATTGGCTGCTGATGTTTCGGGGAGGAAGAAAATGAAGACAAGAAGAGAAAAGCCAGATAACCACATGAGTTCCCAAATGGTCCATCTCCAACCCTTGGCCTCAGCAGCGAATCCTCCTACCAGAGGACCTAATGTCGGACCGCAGATGTTCCCCACTCCCCAGATTGCGAGTCCGTAGGTTCGCTTCGATGGTCTATACATATCGCCAATTGAAGCTCCGCCCGTTGCCAGCGACGGAGACCCGACAAAACCGGTGATGAATCGGAAGGCGAGAAGCATACCGAAGTTGGTCGCGAGTGCAGTGGGGACTTGAAGGACGACGAATAGAGCCAGCGTGATGATATAAACCGGGTTGCGACCGATCTGTGGAACCTCAGAGAGAGGAGACCACACCATGGGACCAAGACCGTAGCCTGCAACAAAGACAGTCAAACCAACTGTAGCAGCGACCTGTGACACGCCAAACTCTCGCATCACGTCCTGAAGACCGGCCGAGTAGATGGCTGAGCCGATGTATACCGAGAAGGTAAGGAGGCAGATCTCGAAGGTGACGAAGAAGCGTTTGATGCGAGACCAGTTCCGAGGGTTCTGTAGGGTTAGGCCATTGTACCTCCAGAGAGAGATGGGGAACTTACTTCAGGGTCATCTGGGCCATACCAGTCCACGACATACACATCCTTACCTTTTTCCTTGTCGATTGGATGACCGCTCGCCCCATTGACACCCTCACTGCGCCTTGAAGGCACAACCGTTGAAGACGATGATGATCGAGATTGTTGTTCACGAGCCTGCTCACTGTCCTCAGGAGGTTGAACCCGACCATGCTTGGCCATATTCGCTGATTTCTCAGTGTGCACGTATTTCTTCCATAGAGACGAGTCCTCTTCTTCGGGATATTTGAACAGCCTTCCTCCGGTCATAAGCCGGAGGGTGTGGCTGAAGATAGTATCACGGATTAACTCCTTCATGGTGTTAAGAATAATGAATGACCTGTCAGGAAAATGGCCAAGACCCGAATCAGGACACTACATGTCATTCTATACTAATATTACGAAGACGACAACGGCTACGAAGACGCTATGTCGTCATGGTCGTCGTGTCATAGATGACAGCGTTGAAAACGTGGTGGATGGATGATCGGGGCGCGCACAGAAGTTTTTCTAGCGGCGATGGGAAGGCTCGGATCACGGAGACTGACGGTGATCGTTGGCTGAGGAAATCGTTGACGAATATGCATGGCGTAGCGGCCCGCGAAAGTGGAACCATTGGCCAATCGGGAATTTGGTAGATCTTAGCAATGTTAGCACTGGGCTTTAGGTGTTAATGGGCCGAAAGAAGTTTTCCATGGTGAGTGACGAGATTTAGTGGTGAGGTCATAGATCTATACCGGGTATGGTTTTAGCTAGTTAAGATGTGTTATGTATAACCTACTACTCTATTCAGTCGTAAGAACATGGTTGTATAGTAGGAGATACACCATTTAACCAGATAGTTAGCCCAAGTTGAGAGTTGCCTGTTGTCTTATTTCAAACTAACAAGTTGATATCTCTTATACACACTAACCAATAGAAGGGCTCAAATAATACTGGACAATTTAGGATTTGGACTCCATCGTAGGAGACTGAAATTCTAATGGGTTAAAGTATATAATTCACAATAGCAATACAGGTATAATACGATTAAGACACATGTCATAATAAGTAGATTGATTTTTGTACCTAATCTTTGTCTTTTAAGTAAGAAGAAAGAAATAGGCATACAGGGAATAAAGATAAATATTAATATAGAACTAGGTTAGTGAATACCAAGATTTGTATGTAACGCAATTACACACAAGGGCTGTTATACAGCACGAATCTAGACGATTTGTGCACATGATATATCGCTGCGTTTACTCAGGTCAACTCAGGGTAGGCTCAAGACTGACTCAGGCAGGCTCAGTCTCCACTCCCACCCAGCTCAGATTGGTGGGTACTACGTGTCCGCTTATCAATCGCCGGCCGATAACGGAACAAGCACATCGGCAGGCTTGAGCTCAGCCATAATTTGTCATCGGATTTAGCTGTAACTTTGTCAACATTATGTATTTATTCCTCGGACTGCGAATGTATTTTTATTCCTGAACTGTGAGCTGTCTTGGTCTTATACTAATCATTCTCTTCTATTGCCCCATATTTAGAAGCATCTCTCACAGCATCAAAAGCCACATGAGATTCGAGACCCACCACCAATGAAGGGCAGAAAGATCGTGATATCAGGTGCAGGCCGTGGTCTTGGTCGTGCTTTGGCTATTGTAGCTGCTTCTCAAGGGGCTACTCCAATATTGCTTGGTCGATCTCAAAGCGCATTGCAAGAAGTCACCGAGACAATCAAGAGCGACAGTGGCGCAACGGCATACCCTATTATCTGTGATCTTTCAGATCCGACTTCTGTGGCTCAGGCGACGAAGGAGATAGCTGTATCACATCATGATATTGATATCTTGGTCAACAATGGTGCCTATTTTACCGGGGGCAGCTTCGACGAGCAAACCGATGATCAAATCATATCGGTCGTGAATTCAGCAGTCACTGGCACCATGCTTTTGACACGGCAGCTTCTACCTCTATTACGACAACGACCTCGAGCAGATATTCATAATGTTGTTTCCATGTCTGGCCTCCAGTACGCAAGGCTCACTGGTGCTTCACTTCCTTTTAGAGCGGCAAAGGCTGCTCAAGATGGCTTCACGCAGGGCTTAGTGGAGGAATTGAAAGGTACATCTGTGCGCGTCACATCAGTTTATCCTGGGCTGATTGAGGATGTATCACCCACCAGTGTCGAATGGCAGAAGGAACGTGGTTCTCATGAGGGCATAACGAACAAGAACGTTGTTGACACAATAATCTACGCACTATCGGCTCCACCAAACGTGTCATTGCGTTCAATTGTTATCGAGAGATCCCAATCGGATTTCCTAGTATAGCTCTATTAAGATTGTAATAAGCCAATTGCTCAAGATCGAATTATCAGCCTGTCCACTTAGCCATCAGGTAAGAGATTAAGAACGGCCCCAGTAGCGTCACTTTGAGCTTCTGCCTCAATGCCCTGTATCTCAGATGACTCTCTTCAGTAATTTCAAGCTCTTCAAGTGAATCCTTCACATCGAGGAAGGCATTTGCCATTATTTCCAGCAATACAACCTCAGTACTGACCTCGACATCAATATTAGGACGGTAGAGCCAGTTATACCGCAGCTTCTTCATATCGTTTGTGACAGATAGGATAGATACTAAACAGATTTCTCGTAGCTAAAAGATCTTGAGCGACTTCAAGGCTGTCGGAGTCGGGGGTGAAGAAGAAGGCCATGAGAATACGGCAGGGCTATTAATTGAAACCGGAAGAGTCTCATTGTTTGTCAGATAGAACAAAGCAAGGGCATCAGCTGTGTTTCTTGTCTCCAGAAGACGGGCCTTATTAAGTGTCATAGCAAGCGATACATAATTCACTGAAGGAAAAGTCGGCATATCTGTTTTCTCCCTGTGCTGTGGCCTATCACAGAGAGCGGCAAGAAGTGAGAGCGGTGACGCGTTGAATGTGCCATGACTTTCGGGTTAATTGACGTCGTTCGATGCAGGAGGGACTTATTTGGCATAATAAGAAGTCAGTGCTTTTATGTTGGTTGGACACGAAACAGCTCATGGAGGTTTGGTCCACATTTATAGTGATTAGTAGGTCTGCCATTTTCTGACATCTGTCTTATCTCCTGCACCCTGGCCATCATCAGAGCAACATTAAGTGTTACGTGTATTAGGTTCAGGCCGGGTCACTGATATTGGTATAAGAAGTGCACAGGTGGTGTGAAACTATTATCTTACATTCAAGTGTTCCACATCTCTTTATAATTGGGTCTAGAGACGCACTAAGCTATTTAACAACTACCTATGATATCGCAGCAGGCAGCTAGATTTCCGTACATGCGGCTGACTAAGAATCGTTTCCCCAACATCCTCCCCTGCTGAATAGCATACAGTGGACATACCATAGTACTTTGGGAGGTTTCTTAACAGTTGACTGCATGAGCTGGGTACTTGGATGGCTGAGAAGTGAGACGCAAGTGACCTGTCCAGGTTCCTCCATGGGAAAATTTGCAACAGCCCCAGATAGCTCCATGAGAGTGTAGCCAATCGGCGCAATTCTTAACTGCTGCCAAGATTGTTTTTCTTTCGGCTGTAGTCTTGCAATCGTGGCCGCTGCTGGTAGCCTTGTAGGCATAGCCCTCAACACGGTGGGCATCTGAGTCCGTGCCGGTGGCCAAACTGCAGGAGTTTGACTTTGCTTTGCTCTTGATCATATCGGCGATGGAACTGTAGATTCCAAGAGCAGAGTTCGCTGCAATAACGACGGTACCTCCAGCCGAAACAACACCAGCCCACGCTGTTACATCGATCTGGCGACGGGTATCGAAGTGCGAAACATAGCTAGCATCAACAAGGCCAAGAATAGCCGTGAGATTGGAGTCTGGGCCATTCCACTCAGTGACAAGTGGATTGTAGCCTACTCGCTGCCGTGCTTCGTCGTAGAGTGCGCTACCTGGCCCAATAAGGCCAAATGCGACGCAAGCAGAGAGAGCTTTGCTTGGGTTGACCATTTTCCCGTTGATACACGAATAATAATAGCGCAGATGTCGATGAGTAGTACAAGAAGTAGGAGCTGGAGATCTTGCATAGTAATGAAGGGTGCTGAGAGGGAGAGAGAAGAGGCTTTAGTGGTGGAGAGACGTTGAATAAATCAAGAAGGAATATTGCTCCTTTTATGCTTGAATTTTTCTTTGTAGACTTATGTGTTGTAGAGATTATCAGCACGTAAGTGAGGTTGTTGGATGTCCTGTCTGTTCTTAATTAGCTATTGATTGTTGGTTGTTGGTGTTGGTGTTGGTGTTGGTGTTGGTGTTGGTGTTGGTTGTTGGTTGTTGGTTGCTAGTTATAAGACTGCTGTACTTGTAGTCGATACAAGGGTACCCTGTAATGCGCCGAATCATGTGGAACCTACTCCGTACAGAGGTGGATGTGTTTACATGTGACTTATCTACGTAAAAGCTGAATTATTGCTATATGAATTCTTTGTAAAGTCCCTTTATTTTTTTTCATCTCTAGTTAAGGTTGAAATAACAATAAGTATCAGAAGATGCAGCCTATTATGAGCAGTTGAACTCCATTTGGTTTGGCTGTATCTACTAATTAGACTATGTGGTAGGCAGAGATGAAGTTAAGACATGCATGGAATCCACGCCACTAGTGGCCTCATTATCACCGGCTAATCGGCAAGTCTTTCACTCGATATTGTTCTCTCGGCAATTTCGGCACATTAGGCAACTGCGACAATATTCTTCATTGAGACTATCTATGCACGTGAGTTAGGACTAATGAAAGAAAGATTTCAAGTCCTTTTACATCATGTATTGGTTTCTGATCGCAACATGGTATTCCTACAAGGCTATTGTCCATCAGGCAAGGTAGAGCTCTGTGTTAAGTAAGTTTAAGGGCAGATATATAACATTATCTACGGACTGGTAAGCTTTAATATGCCTCAAGTATCAAACCGCTCTGTGTATTTCTTCAGATATACTTCGTATTATGCAACTTCCAAAGTCAAATAAGTGGGACCTACGCTTCACTTTTGAAAGTACCTGAGGACAGAATTTAGGCTGCACCTCTCCCGTGTTGGCGATTTCCAATTTTGGAGAAGGTGTACATTGTCTTTCCACCCAGGCATGATACCAATTCGGACAAAAATTCATTACTGAAACATAAAGGTTTGCATTTAGACTCTACGCGGAAATAGCAATAAAAACCGTGCCGTGAGGCGGGTTCTTTACGGCGAAGCACGCAAAGAGTCTACCAAATTCGAATATGAAGTCAACCATACCTTGTGACATGCAGGATTACTGGTTAGTGTTCGTGTTGGACCTACCAACAGGTTTGACTGACCAAGGATGAGGTCTGACGCCTGTTGGAGGACCGGGCGTACTTCTCAGAAGTATTGAGTTTGGCTCTGACAATCAGGCCATGCTCAAGAAGTAAGCATGGGGGTTTTGAAAAACACATGCGATGAAGTTGTGGCTTAGGTGTTAAAACACGGCCCAGGGTGATATATCCTGCAACAAGGAGGTACGCAATTTTCTTCGTACGAGTCGAGATAGAGCGAGCGACAACCTTAGTATGAACAAAATGTAATCAAGTCGCTTGATTACTAGCGACGTTGCTTCATGTACTTGGCTAGAATACTAGCTAGAACTATTACACTTATAAAGATTCCTCCATATTTGGAACACCAATCTTGTGAACTATTTCTGATGATAGAATAAACCCGTTCAATAGCGCACTTGAACAGACCAAGGCCGCGAAAGAAAGAGACAACACCCCCAGGCATAGGTCAAGTAGATGTTTACGTCCTTGGGTAAAATAGGTAAAATAGCTCCATAGTCTTAAGCTTCCATTCTAGATATATCCAGAAGCCATATTGTTCTTAAAAACTCTAAACCACCTTTTCACTGTGCTGTGCCTATGCGGCCGATTTGATTGGTATACCATAACTAGAGATTAAGTTAGTGTAGTTCCTTAGATGTCATTCGGAGACAACATACCGTTTCAGCTCCCATGCCAACTGCTTTGATACCAGTATACTTAGCCCATCCCCAAGGATCAATCTTCTTAGCATACGCTAAAGCTCCATGTTCAGGCACATTCCTGTCCAAGACCTTGTGTGGAAGCCCTGGATCAAGAACTGAAGACCGAGCTAAACCAACAAGATCACATGTTCCACCCGCGACGGCAGCTTCCATGCCCTGTCGTGACCGGAAACCTCCCGTCAACATAATAGGAACACCTGGAAACTCGGAGCGGATGGCATTGGCAAAGTCAACAAAGAACGCCTCTCGGGCTCTGGTGCTTTCTTTGACTTGCGTGTGGAGACCTGTGCTGAACATGGGGTCCTCGATAGAACCTCCACTGACTTCGATAAAGTCTACTCCTGCGTCCACGATAGCCTTGAGTTGGATGATGAACTCGCTCAGATCTGAGTGATCAGTCGAGTTTACCTTAATCCCAACACAAGTTCCAGCTGGAACGGCATTCCTTATGGCGTGGATTATATCCACAACAAGCTTCGCCCTTGCTAGTGGTGAGCCTCCGTATGCATCCGTGCGGTGGTTTGAGCGTTGGGAGAGGAACTGTGCCAGTAGATATCCGTGTGCAGCGTGGATTTCCACCCCAGAAAACCCTGCCTCAACTGATAGTTGTGCCGCTTCGACGAACCTTATCACCACGTCTTGAATCTCGAGCTCTGTCATCTCTTTTGGTGTGCCATAAACCAGTGCCCTGACTAGCCAAGGAAACCATCCTTTTCCCAGATCAAGGGGAATTGGGCTGGGAGCGAGACTCTTTACGAAAGGTGCTTGACGTCCCGGGTGATTGATCTGGACTATAGCCTTGGTGTCATTTTGAGTGCAAGCATTCGCCCAGACCTTCCATGCTGCAAGTGTCTTTTCTCTTGGCAATGATCGATTGATCACAAAATCACCGGGCGCTCCAGAATGCGCGGGGTCGATGTGAACATTTCCTGTGATCATTGTAAGCCTTTGTTACACGCGAAGGTTCAGCACTGTCCTCTCACCAGATATGATCAAACCCCAACCTCCTTTGGCCCAAGCAGAATAAGTAGCAAGACACTGTTTCCCACCTGGAAGACTCTCCTTGTCAGCTAACCTCTCTGCCATGGCCGCCTTGGTGAGGCGATTAGGTAAGGTGAGGCCGCATTTTAACGTGATTGGTTTTGCGATAGATAAATCCATGGTTTTGGTTATTGTGTAACTATTGTGGTGGCTAATATCGAATTACAATAGATATTCACCTTCTATTTCATATTGACTATAAGGAGACCTAGTCCGGCCATTTTTGATTAGGGCTCCTGATAAGTAGACCTCTATCAGTTCGTATCGTCGTATGCAAGAATATGAAATTCCTATCACTCCGATACCCGTGCGGGTTATCACATATGTATCTCGGGAAATTACATAATATTCCGGGCTTGTCCGTTCATCCATGTAGCACAGCAAATCACGCTCAAATCAAAATTTCGGCTAAATCCTATGATACCTACTTATGATTGGCGACTCAAGCCTTTGCGCGTATTTGACCATTTCAGACGCATCGGTACGAGCATCCTACTGACACTCATCGATACATAGCAACCTTCACACCAGTCTTGTTTGAAGGCCCGATCCGCATGACAGGCACGTAAGGAGCCGAGTCTCGGGGCTCAATGCGCGAGAATGTCTTGGCGAGATGAGCAAGAATGTAGGCAGCTTCAGTCTGAACCATCATTTGCGCTGGGCAGCGACGGGGGCCTCCTCCGAAAGGCAGGAATTGCCAAGACCCTCTGTACCCGTCAAAACGATCTGGTTTGAACTCGTTGGCATCTTCACCCCAGATCTCAGGATCCCGGTACATGACAGTTTTGTTGATCAAGACCAAATCGCCCTTGCGAATTAGAGTTGGTGATTTGCCGTCTGATCCTCCGCCTGCTGGTATTACGACGTCTTCAAAGGCGCCTCGTAGCTGCGAGACGTTGTTGGGAATCATCCGGTGGGCTGGATTGTCTGTTAGTTCAGTGAATATTAAACGGTGAACTTTTGACTTACTCTCGTTCATGACACAGTTAAGATACTTCATATTTCGCAGAACAGAGAAATTCATGGGGATATCCCCAAGCTCGGCAACCTCCTGGCGGATCTTCTGCCAAACCTCAGGCTGGCGAGCAAGCCACCACATGCAGTTACTGATGAAAACCGAAGTAGTGTCAATATTGGCCACGAGGATCAGACAGATCTGCGATCTCAACTCTGGCACATCCTGGAGATTTTGTATCATAGACCAGAGAAGATCTGTTCGCTCCTCGCCTAGATCAGTTTCACCTTGCTGTATCTTTTGATCACGTTCTTTCTTCTCCTTTAGTGCCTGCTCAATCGGAGGAGTGACAAAGGCGTGGATCTCATCTACAGCCTTTAACCAGGATGACCAGTCGCGGAGAAACATGAGTCTGTTGAGCTGGGCTCGGAGTCGACCGCCGTCCAGCACATCAAGCATGGTGAGGGCGATCTTGGAGCGTTCTGGATACACCAGAGATTCAGTAGAATTGCCAAAGATAAATTCCGTGGCGATGTCAAGAAACTAAACAGTCAGCTAAATTATATTGGGCTCACTGAGGACTTCACTTACCCATCGTTGAAGAAGTGGCTGTAAATCAACAGTCTCGCCATTCTCCGGCAACAACTTCATGAACTGGTCTGTGTGACGCGCCACACGATCGGTACTAGTGTATACCTGACGATCAAAGAAGGGCTGAATAATGAAACGACTATGTCTCCAATCGTCACCATCAGTAGTAATAGCACCCTTGTCGGCGAAAGGACTCAAGCCCCGTCTGAGATTTCCTATTGGTGTCACTCCAAAATCTTTGAAGTGTGTGGCA
The DNA here is from genome assembly GCA_000966865.1 of Fusarium sp. JS626. Taxonomy (NCBI): domain Eukaryota; kingdom Fungi; phylum Ascomycota; class Sordariomycetes; order Hypocreales; family Nectriaceae; genus Fusarium; species Fusarium sp. JS626. The sequence goes on along the minus strand of JWIV01000033.1, from coordinate 182,101 downwards.
TAAACGGCTTTGAGGACCTCTGCATCACAGGTATAAACCCATCTGACACCGAACATGTTGGTAGCAAACGTCTTGGTATAAGGCATGCTGGCGTGCATCTGGGCTAGCCAGTCAAGGAAGTGATTTGTTCGCAAGGCCCGGATTTGACTTGCGACAAGGTCAAGGCCCCAAATAGGATCCCATTGCCAATAGCTGGGCATAGGCTGCCAGCCTCCTTTGGCATTGTAGCGGTCATCGAGAACAAGCTTTTTGAAGAGAAAGACAAGTGCGACACCAACGAGTGCAAGTGCCGGGAGGCTACCTGTTAGCACCCGGTCAGTGATGACCTGGTGGATTGCCATCTTCTTAGTGATGAACGCAGGAGACTGCAACTAAGGGTTTGCTGAAAAGGAGATAAATATTTGATGAAGTGTGATTGACTGGCGCTTTGTATGCCAAATATTAAAGGGCTTTCATCTGCTCAACCACCGAGTTCAAGCATTTGTTAATTAGATATCAATATGAATGCCAATTACATAGCATCCTGTATTCTATTCTCCATGCAAATTAATCCGTCTCGCATTCAGTTCGGATTACATGGTGTTACTGGCAGGATCTACTGCAGGATCAGCAACGCCTGGAGTGAGACGGAGAGACGCTCAGATTGGCATTTGCCGAAGGATTCTCCGTGGAATTTTCCGTCATGTAACCACATCATACATGATATGATTCAATTGCGATGGATGGAAATGGAATTTTGCAAATGGTAGAGTTATCCCAGGATCTTGACAGATTTATCGGAAGAGTATTGACAGAGCGTGAACATGTGATTGCGGTAAGAAACAACATACCGTCTGAGTTGCTAGGAGAAAGCAGGGATGTTGAAACACGAGACGAGAATAATCATCATCCATACTTACGCGGGTGGGCAAACAAGGCGATAGTAGAAAAATAGGTGATTCTTATACTCAAAACCATTACGAGACTATCACTTTAAACACCAGCGCCACGTAGGCTTGATTTTTGAGAAATGGTGTCTCACATCAAATGATGATCTAACTTAATGAGGTAGATAATATTATTTTGTAGCAAATACAAACTCAACCCATCCACAGTTGCCCCGTTTCCGATGCCCCTTGTGCATCACCACACTTTGACATATCTGATGATCCTCTGCGTCTCTGTAAATCCATCACCTCGCAGCAAAATGAAAGCCCAGTCTTCACTGCCGCAAGAATCTTGTCATCAACGTCACTTTCCCCATAGCCATGCTGTAGAGCCTCCAGATACGCCGTGGCACACGAGAATAACATGAACTCGCTGGTCGACTCGGAATCACCCGCAGCTCGCACACGGCGTTTGAAAGCATCAACCGAGCCCGACAACAGCTCTAGGAGATCTCGATGGCAAGAAGTATCTAGACTAGGAAAGGAGCTAGCTTCATGCTCTCGAATTAGATCTAGACACAGTGACATAGTAGCTTGTCTGTGGACGAATTGGAAATGTCCGTGGCCTTGAGCAAGAAGTGCCGCATACGCGTGGTGATCTTTCGTTGGAGTGAGAAGCTGAGCAGAGATCTCCATGCCCATTCGCCGTGAGTAATAGTATTCCGGCTTTGTACCCGCTTGCTCGGCAAAGGGCTCGTGGAGCGCCAAGACAAACGGTCTGGTGAAGAAATCGACCAATTTGATCTGGAAGTCCGAGGGTGGAGTTTGGCATGTAGCCCGTAACGTTTCCAATCCAGTAAAACAGGCTGTGTTTAGCTCCGCAGCGAGTGAGTGGCATTCTGGATATGTTTTGGAGGAGCCCGGGGCGTTGGCTAGTTGAAGAATGCGGAGACGGAGTCTTTGAGTCTGGGCTAGGAGGGGCAATACCGAGGCCGATGTAACGCCTTGTGGCTCTACTCCGAGGTATAGGTCGCTGTCCGCGATGCTACTCGGGGGCTCACAGTCGTAGCTCTCTGGAGCTATGGGGGCTGGGAGCCCTTTGTCGATTGCCACCTGTAACGACAGCTCAAGCATGGTTGCCCAGAGCCGTCTCCGAATTTCAGCCTCTTTAGCAGACATATTTGGTGTACGGACTCGAGGCTCACGGTGTAGCCCCAGCTGAACGGCAATATGGGTCAAATCATGGCCTCCTGAAAGCCATCCAACGCCTATAGGCGCCACATCCTGAGTGTGTGTGTGACGTGTCAGGGCCAAGAGACAGGCAATTTGAGCCATACTCAAATCGGCTCGCATTCCCTTTACCGTCTGGCGCGCCAGCCACTCTTTGACGTATAAGATCCATGTGTTGGCCTGTTCTCCGAGGGAGGGAAATGGCTCCGGGTGCGACTCTGTGGGAACCAAAGTGGTAGAGCCAAGGGCGATGGCGAGGAGTAACTTGCACGCGAATGTGTCATCAATGTCTCCAGATGGTGATGTTGAGGTTTCCCAAAAGTGCTCATAGTCTCGTAAGAAGGATGGCACATGGAATATGCGCAAAACAGATTCAAAGGTTCTGATATAAGAGTCCAGAAGTGCATCGCATGTGCTTCTGGGTGGTAGCACATCCCATACGGCGGTCTGAGTTGTAGTCCAATTGTCGATCAAACTTTTGCTTCCATGATGCTCCTCAACAGTTCGCTTCAATCGTTTAAACTTCTCAAAGAGAGGTCGTACAGATTCAGTCTCCGGAGTCAGGCTGATATTCTCGCTTGCCAGATTTTCCGCGAGAAAACTCAGCTTCCTGCATTGTGAGAATGGCAGATACCAGTCATTGTGCTGATCATTAAATTCCGTGTAGTCTCTTTCGTCAGCTTGAGACACCAAACCCCTGCTCTGAACGGTTTCCGAGGGATATAGTAAACTCTGCATAGATGTGCTGGAACTGCCAGTCATGGTCGACGGGAGGCTAGACGTTGTCCACGAAGATGAACCTGCAGAGGCATGTGGCAGTGAACTAAACGATTCCGTGGATGTAGATTTGGAATGCGAGACTTCCGCCAGGTCGAAAAAGTCCATGTCAACAAATTCAATAGGAACATGATCACTCATGGGGGCCACGTCCATGTTAAAAAGGTCCATGAGCTGCTCGTGGCTGTTACTGTGTGCGTGCGAAAGTCCTAACGAAGCCAACGACTCATGCTGCTGCATGTGCATGGCGGGCTGTTCCATGGAGACGGAACTTCTGTTTGTTGGGTGGTTGTTGTACACGCACTGAAGGCTCGGCACTGATTTGGAGCAGGGCCCGCAGGGCGAGTGACGGTCGCAGCGGATCTTGCGTCGCCGGCATTCGGTGCAAGCCACAGCCGGACGGCGACGTCTATACGCCGGACCTGGATCCATCGGGGACCGAGAGAGATGTGGTTTGTCCGAGGGGCCAGTCTTGTTTATAATAGGCTGTAGTTCCAGTGTATGAGGGTGTGGTAGGTTTCTTTGTTTCTTTCTTGATGAAGACGAGCCTTGGGTGATTGCGCCGTAAGCTCTTTGCTTGTATGAGGGCTAGTGCAGGTAGTTCATATATATCGACGACTTAAGTTGCTCTGCAGCGTACTTCAGTAGTGGTCGCCCAATTGAAAAATGCTAGTGGTGGTTCAGGTGCCTGCCAGTGGTCACCCACAATGTCGTAATATAGCTAAGCACAATCCACGAGGAGGTCAATGCTAATCTGTCCCATAGGGCTGTGGGGGTATCGATTTCTGTGCTGCTGGGAAAATAAATGCGGGAATTGGATGACTGCTGACGGCAGACGGTAAGAAATTGGCTTTGCCGTCATTCACATTTATTGAAAAGGTCAGACAGACCTGTCTACATAGGCATTTCGAATTGCCATACGCCCGAGTTACTGATTGATTCCTTCATAGTTGAAATCCTGATATCAACCACCAAGCTATCCTTCTGTGGATAAACGGCATGTCTATGACGGACGGAGGATTCACTGCCTGTTAGTTGCTTGGAACCTTCTTGGCCAGTATTTCTGAAAACACACTTCTACAGAATTCTGGTCTGACATCTGCGTAAGCAGCATCTGGTACCCGCCCTTAATCAGATCATCCACCCTCGTAGCGCTCACTGCAGAGTGTGATTCGTTGAATAAGGCCGGAGTCACTACGCGTTATCTGTGGGGCTTAGGATCTACTTGCATATGTGCATCTCAGGCTCGTTGACAGGGGTAGTGTTGGTGTTGCAGAAGACGGGGGGTTGTAGAAATACCTCGAATCAATAGTTTGGTTCGATGAATGGTGACTACAACTTGAACCCTTGAAAGGCGATGATAGAAATGCAGAGACTCCTGCCTTTACGAGACAAGGTTGGTCTTTTGAGTTTTGGTGACATGGATGGCAATTAGACTTCATGATACAAGGAAATATGCCCATTGTGGGAGATTTGGCCGAAGGATTCTTACCGTTGTTCCCCATGGATATGTACGGCAAATCCTAGTGACATCGCGGCACTCAACAGAGTTACGAATTTCCTAGCTCAGCCTTGGAATAAACTTTGCACCCTGCACGTCCCGCACAAATCACAAAAGCTTGAATTGACACTAAACAACGGGTAACGAGCCGGGTCGGGGCTCGTGCGTGGTGATGCCGTAAGGCCAAGTCGGTATTGGCAGGTATATAAATCCTACGGTCACGTCCACTGCCTCCAATCATTCCTTTTAAAAACATCCCACATGCAATTGGTTCTCTATTTCTTGGGCTTCAGACCCTCAGCAGGTACACGGCCTCGGACAGCGAAGCTTTGGAACTCGGCGCCCTTCTCTGAGAGTTCCTTGCGGACACGCGTATCAAGCGTGTCGAGTTGCTCAGACGTAAACCCTTCAAGTTCAGGGAGAGCTTAATGAGTAGTTAGTTATCTGTAACACAAACATGTCTGGATATCACTTACTTCGTGCCATGGCCACAATCATTGGACCAGCGCCAGCTGCACCGTTGATACTGGCTTCCTTCAACTCAGGCTTTGCCCTTGCGCCAACCTTGCACTCCAGGATATCAACATGGACATCCTCGAGCCCCGCATTCTCCATCCACTCCTTAAGGTGAGGCCCAAAATTACCCCCCATCTTCTTGATCTTCCAGATCTGCTCCAGGAGCTGGAAGAACTCGCGCGCAGCAGTGCCCTCGCCTAGGGTGCTCTGGTCGCAGTCTAGTTCCACAAGCTCGACCCATCCTCCAGGCTTGGCTAGGCCGCAAAGGTTTGCGACGGCTTGCTCGAGGGAAAAGTCTCCACAGAATCCAAGGACTTGGCGCTGGTGTACCAGGTCGAAGGATTCGTGCCATTCAGTAGGCCACGGCTCCGTGATGGACTGCTTAATGAACTCAATCCCTTCGGGGCGAGGGTTGGGGAAGAGGTCAGTGACGAGATCAGTACCAATGTAGGTCTGCTTCTCGGCGACGGACCCGGCTCGCTTGCGCAGGTCCTGTAGCCAAATACCTAAGTATTTATTAGCCTGGTTATATACGGCGAGTCATGGTGGCACCTACCATCAGCAGTGGCCGAGTCAAGAATCCTCAATCCAGGCTTCTGCCAGTCAACAGGTGCAAAAGAGAGTTTTCCACCGGCTGCATCAGTATACACCAGATGGTTGTCGGTCAGACGTGAGATTTCCTCATGCAAGCCTCTCTTCTTGGCGTCATCCATGAGGGCATCCATGCCGGTGCCATTGGCAATGCTGGCATCGGGGCCGCTCTGGGGAGGTTGGGTTGCAGCTTCGGTGGCCATGTTATCTGACTTTGAGGGTAAATGCTGGTGAATAATTGATGAGTAATTGTTTACTACTGGTGGTGGAGTCTGAGTATCTAAAGTTGCAGCTGGGCTTGTAAAACAGTCTCTTTAAATCAACATGTCTCGTCAGTGGGCATTCTGAAGAGGAGGGGGTGTAGGAATACGGATCGTCCCGCTTGCTAACACTACGCCACGACCACTGCTCAACCTTTACCGTGCGCTATCTCTAATGCCGAAGGTCAAAGGTTGGTGTGAAGGACGGCATAGCACGGCACGGCACACGCAGTTAGCGGGGGTTCTCTACCGCCGATCAATACAACCACGTTGCTTACTCTCCTCAAGACTCCGGGCGATTTACTCCGCAGAGTGCCGAAGGATCAAACGTGAAAATGGCATGGGGTACGGAGAATGGTGGAGACACACATCTTACCGCAGTCAGACTGTACCATCCGTACTGCCGGATAAATCAGGTATTTTCGTTTACGCCGTCGATACGTTAGCTCGGTTTATTCTACCCGGAGTTGGCTGCCGAGAATGAAGGATTTCTAGGCGAGGCGAGTATCGAACGATGGTTCGGGGTAGGCGAGGTTACAATGTCGATGAACTAATGATGATCGCATTCGATTTACAAGCTCGGTTTACGTTCTCATTGTGTTTGAAGCTATAGTCGCTTGTTCAAGCAGTACCAAGGCCTATCCTCCAAAGCAACTATACCAGACAAAACACCTTGAGCCAATGCTTAGCTCCACATTCACACAATGACAGACTTTCAAGTGAATGTCACTACGGTGCTGGCACTTGGAGTATCTCTAATCATTTTGCGTACAATCTGGGTTATCATCTATCGGCTCTATTTGTCACCCATAGCCAGAATCCCAGGCCCCAGGCTCGCTGCTCTCACTTTCTTCTACGAGTTCTACTACGATGCCATCTGTCGGGGACGATTCCTCTGGAAGATCCAGGAACTGCATCGTCAGTATGGCCCTATTGTGAGAATCAACCCTTATGAAGTCCACATCAACGACGCAAAATTTTACGATGAGATCTATGCCAATGGCCCTCACCGGCCACGAAACAAGGTCCGCTTTATGTCAACTCACGACGAAAGTATGTTCGACAGCTTCAAGGCTGAGACTCACAGAGTACGTCGGGCAGCATTGTCTGGATCTTTCTCAAAGCAGTCTATTCGTGCCTTGGAGCCGCGCATTCTAGACACCATTAGCCAACTCACCGGCAGAATGAGCACACTCAATGGAACAGGTGAAGTTGTCAATCTCAAAGCATTATACAGCGGTTTGACTATGGATGTCATAGCTCAATACTGTTTTGGCGAGAGTATGGATAACATGAAACAAGACAAATTCGGCAAGGAACTGCTGGACTTTTTTCACGAAATGCCCCAGGCTCATCCCATTGGACGCATGTTCCCGTGGCTGTTTGATATTATTCAAAAAGTCCCCATCAGCTTCCTTGCCAAAATGGATCCCAAGTTACAACCGCTTGCAGACTACGACAAAAAGATCTCTGGTCAGATTTCAGACGTCCTTGCCAAAGAGAAGCAAGACGGTATCAGGACAGTCTTCCATGAGATGCGAGATAGCAAACAGCTTCCAGAGGCTGACAAAACACTTGAACGCTTCAAGTCAGAAGCAGCAATCTTTCTGGGTGCTGGGACTGAGACTACTGCTGCAGCACTTACGACCCTGAGTTTTCATCTAGGGGAGAATCCAGCTATGTTGGCTAAGTTGAGGGAGGAGCTCAAGACGATTATGGGTGCGCCGATTACAGTGGCTAGGTTGGAGCCGCTGCCATATCTAGTATGTTGAACTAAGAGAAGCTTGATTTAATATCATTCTGACTTTGTTACAGACTGGAGTTATCCAAGAAGGCATCAGACTTTCGTTTGGTGTGCCTGGAAGATTACCCAGATATGCCCCAACTGAAGACCTTTGTTACGCCGGTTACAATCTTCCCCGCGGTGTAAGTTCTAAACCGTCTCTTCAACCCCAATCATACGCATGAATACTAACTATTCAAGACCCGTATGAGCGCATCGTCTTATCTCATCGACACAGACGAAGAGCACTACCCAGACCCCTTCAGATTCGACCCTGAGAGATGGATGCACGGCAAGGCTAGCCTGAACCGCCATTTTGTGCCCTTCTGCAAAGGGAGTCGGCAGTGTATTGGGATGAACCTGGCGTATGCTGAACTGTATCTCACTGTGGCGACGGTCTTTTCAAGGTTTGATATTGAGTTGGTTGGGACGTCGCGGAGGGATGTGGAGATTGCTCATGACTTTTTCGTGGGCATGCCGGCTTTGGATTCGAAGGGGGTTGTGGCGAGGGTGGTTAACGATCTTGGTGGTCAGTAGTGAGAGTTTAAAGGTGCGGTTGTATGGTAAACTGTTTTTGTCTTCGTTTGAGCTCGCTAAGAAAATTAATTGATTTTGTGTGGTTTCTCAACTGCGAAAATATCTATCATGCTACTCGTATAGTGCTTTTATGGGTGTTTCCTGTAGTAAAGTAGAGATCACATAAAAGTGTAGAATGTTAGACATGACAGAACCGATAGTCATGCTTAATCTCTTGCCATGAGATTGGCATTCTTGCCCCGGCCTAGTTAATCTTGAAGGGGCTAGTAAGATGACCTTCTAGCTCTGTTCTTCTCTTCAGGTAGCGAAATGTTTTACAAGTAGAACGTCTCATTTATTACTATGACTCATCCAGTACAGAGCATGTACCCAGTCCGATCCCTCTAAGAAAAAGCCTTCTTCACATAAGCCATCAACGGTGGCTTAGAGCGAGTACCAAATGTCAGCTGTCCATCCAACCAATTCTCTGATTCTGGTGCGAGCTCCAGTTCGAAGCGGTACAAGAGTTTGCACAACGCCATGCGCATAACATGGTAGCTCAACCTAAGTTCCCAGTTAGTCATAATCTCAAGACGTGTAAGTAATGCACGGAGAAACTTACTCTTGTCCGAAACATGATTGGGGACCAACTGAAAAAGGGTGCACGCTGCCCTTCTTGTCATTCATACAATCCTTAGGGCGGCCTTTCTCATCAGGTAGCCAGCGCTCTGGGATGTACTCGTGAGGTCTCGAGAAGTTGTGCTCAACCAGGTATGTCACTTGGTGCAGCATCATCACTACTGTGTTGCCAGGGACAAAACGACCGGCAACCTGGGCGCCAGATGCAGGGACGACACGGTCTGTACCAGTTGCAGCGGGCGAGTAGCAGCGAATAGACTCTTGGAGGCAGGCTTCGAAGTACGGTAGTTCTTTCTGAGACTGTCCGATCCTGTCCATCGTGATGTCGGCTTCGCTAGAGAATGCACCCCGAATCTCACTCAGTAGCTTCTTCTTGACACGTTCGTTCTTCTTGCGAAAGACGAAGTAAACAAAGCCAGACAGAACTGTAGGCATAGCCTCACAGCCGCCCAGCATCAAGAAAGGGGCGAACTCGCGTAATAGGTCTAGAGGCATTGTGCCTTGCCGTCCTGAGCCATCCGCGTCCCCATCCAGCACCATCTGTAGCATATCATCACGTGCGGAAGGGAGAGCAACGCGACGATCAAAACGGTTAAAGATAGGCGCCATGAAAGAGTCGCGCTCAGCACTTCCCCAGCGATGAACGGCAAATAGAAGGAATTTGTGCAGAAGAGGGAACCGGTTCAGAACGGCAAGGATGGTGACGCCTCGGGCGAATCTGTCGAAAGAATGTACCCAGGGAACATACTCGGGGTCTGTGAAAAGGTGGAGAGACTCGCCGAGGAAGAGGTCTGCAATGAGATCGCAGATGAGAAAGCTGTTCATATCGCGCATATCCACGGCCTCCCCTGTTTCCTTGCCGCTTGACTTGTCCAAAACGCTGAGGTACTCCTCGATGTGCCCGTTGATCATGCCCTCTAGCTTCTTGACGTTTTCACGCTTGAGAGCCGGGACCATTGCCTTTCGCATGATGCTATGAGTCTGCTGTGACCGCGGCTTTGCAGGATCTGGATTTACCAAATCACCGCCCACCAGAGCCGCAAGCCGCGGATCTTTGGCCATGCCATTCTTGGCAGCTTTTGTTGCGCCGCAGATGTCAGACCAGGCGCGCTCATCAGTATAAGTGAGAGCATCAGGAGCAATCCGAACCACTCCGCCGTACTTATTGTGCAGGTCCGTGAGCCAAGGTAGTTGGCGACCACTGGCCGTAGCTAAAAGATGGGGAATGCGCGATATGGCACAGAGCTTTGGGCCAGGGAACTGAGACAGGGGGGAGAAGTAGAGGTCTCGAATGATGGAGACGAGTAGGCCTGTGATGGCGAGAGTGGCTGCAGCACAAGCCACGCGAAAGGTTGGCGTGGTGTTTTGCCATGTGGTGTTAAGGTGGTCCCAGTCCACACTGAACTTGGACTGTACACGTTGCCAATCCATGTTGAACTGCATACGTGAAATGATGTTTGACTTGAAGCTTCACAGCTGTGGTCCTGATAAGTCTTACTCAATTGATCTAGTAAGCAAATCCGTGATTAACAGATTGACTACCAAGAACAGTAATCTACTCGTTGTCGCACAAGAATGATATCTGGCGCCAAGGCCAATTCTCCGTTCCGGCACATATCATATGCATGTGCCGGAGAATCCATCCTCGCCCCACGACAGGCAATGCGACATTAACAGATCGGGGCGTAGATAAAGCTTGATGGCCTCTTCATTTCGCATTTAGTAATAAATGATTAGAACCGCCTTGCTCTGATAGGCAGCCCCTCCTCTACCCCTGCCAGCATATCCATATCCCGGATCATGTCGCCCGCTGAATCCTCCCCCGGCTTTGTAGCCGTTTTTGTGGGGGCCACCCGGGGCATCGGCTTAGCGACCCTGAATGCACTAACTCAGACGCTGAAAAACCCGCGGTTCTATGTCATCGGTCGCTCGCGGGCCAAATTCGAACCTGAGCTGACTGCCCTACGCGAATGTAACCCTGATGCCGAAATCCGGTTCCTCGAGGGGAAGATCTCACTCCTCAGAGACGTGGATGATGTGTGTGACCGGATATCGCATGCCGAGTCTCACTTGGACTTGCTCTACATGAGTCCAGGATCCTTGGCCTTTGGTGGGCCGCATTGTATGTAAGTCCGAGAGCTAGCAGTGGAGACCGTTTACTGACTTGCGTCACAGATACAGAGGAGAAGATTGACTTATGCTTCGCATTATCTTTTTATATCCGCATGCGGTTTATTGGCCGTTTATTACCGATCCTCTTGCAGGCTTCCAAACCCCGAGTCATCTCCGTACTGGCGGGCGGCCATGAAACTCCACTTTATACTGAGGACGGAGATATAGGATTGCAGAAGGAGGGGAACTACACGGCTCCGCGGGCCGTGAATCAGGTGACGACGCTGCATAGCCTTTCCTTTATGCACTTTGCGTCTCAACACACAAAGGTTTCGTGGCTACACGTGTACCCGGGCTGGGTAGCAACTGACTTCCTCTCTGATCTCCTTCAAAGCGCCGGTGTTATTGGTGTTGTGGCGGGGAAGATAATTGCTCCTCTATATCGTCTTGTTGCTACGAGTGAAGAGGAATGTGGGAAAAGGCAGGCTTCGTATGCCCTGAGTGGTAAATATCCTAGTCGAGATATGATTTGTGCTGCCATGGTGGATGTGAACGATCAGGCGCCGTGTCATGGTATGTGCAGTGGGTTTTATCGTGTGTTGAGTGATGGGAGGACGGCTACAGGAGATGAAGTGCTTGGACCGCTGGAGAGAGAGGGGTGGCCGCTCAAAGTATATGAGCATATTCAGGAAGTGTTTGATAGAGTCTTGAGCTAGTATTGAATGGGGCAGATTTAGTGATGAATACGACCTATTTAAATGGTTGTAATTGAAGTTTGTGTTCTGTGCACTGGTTCATTCAATGGAGCAAGTACAAAGCATCTCCATTCAGAACGAGCAAAACAGATATATCGTTCATCATAACCTCGTAGTAGCTATCACTCATTCCATCACCACCAGTATCTTCCTATAATCCGCTTTAAACCATCCAGAATGATCTTACCTCGGCGTCACACTAATCTTCACACCATTCAAACTACTCGGCCCAACTCTCATAACAGGAACATACTCTCTCTCATCCCTCGCCTCAATACCCTTGAACTTCTGACAGAACCTCGTAAGAACATAAGCAGTCTCAGTCGCCACAAGAATATGCGCGGGACAGATTCTTGGGCCACCTCCAAAGGGGACAAAGTGCCACAGAGGACGCAAACCGTCCCAGCGCTCCGGTCGGAACTCGGTGGCGTCGGCACCCCAATAGTCCGGGTCGCGATGCATTAGGTAGCGGTTGCAGTGGACAATGTCGCCTTTGGCGCAGAAGATGGGCTGTTTGCCGTCTGGGCCGCCGCCACGGGGAAGGGTTGTGTCATGGGCGGCTACGCGGATCATCTGAATACCGTTTGGAATGGTGCGATGGGCTATCATAATATCAGCAGCTATTCAATCTTTCAGTGAGTGGGTTGGACGTACTCTCGTTGATCACCCAGTTCATGTACTTCATACCACGAAGCTTGGAAAAAGTAAGTTCCTCATCTCCAAGTTCATGTACCTCCTTCTGGAGTTTCTCCCAAGCTTCGGGGTGCCTCGCCAGTTGATAGATGGCATTCGAGATATGGATACTCGTCGTCTCATTACTAGGTACCCAAACAGCAGTAATCTGATCCCGTAGAAGAATTCGATCTTCAGACGGAATCTTGTGAACCATATCCCAGAGGAGGTCAGTTCGTTCAGATTTCTCAGTGCTTTTTTCACCCTTTTCTTCGAGCTGGGCAAGCTCATCGTAGGCACGGTCGATGTACTGGTCCATGAAGTTGTGTACGAGGCGAATGCTCTCATACCATTTGGGGTCGCGGTGGAGGAAGAGGAATTTACTCATAGTAAGTCGGACGCGAGCGCCGCGCATGATATCTACCATGGCTAGGATGACGTCCTCGCGTTCTGGGTGAGTCAGACAATCGCGGGTTTTACCAAAGAGGAATTCAGTTGATGTGTCAAGGAACTATCCACGCAGTCAGTAATAATTCAGTACCTTGGTGAGTAACTTACCCATCGTCGGGTCAGAACCTGCATGTCAAATGTCTCGCCATCAGTAGGAATGAGATCCAGCATCTTGTCGGTAAACGGCTTGAGTCTAGCCACATTGGCAAAAGCCTGTCTCTCAAAGTAAGGCTTGATTATAGCCCGACTCTGGTGCCAGAACTCGCCATCAGCAGTGCTAACACCTTTCCCTGTAAAAGGCGCCGCGACACCATTGTCCACGCGGATAGGCTCAAGCACAAACTCCTCCCACTGCGACGTACTCATAGCCTTCATATTCTCCATCTCAGAAGAATACACCATGCGCATGCCCAGAAACCTCGCCTTGAAGGTCTTGGTCCCCTGAGCAGCCCAGGTATCCTCCATCCATGACAGCCAACGATGCTCCTTGAAGGCGCGGCTCATAGACAGCACGAAGTCAATGCCCCAGATGGGATCCCAGTGGGAGTAGGTCTTGAGAGTGCCGCATTTATGCTTCTTTGTCTTGATGGAGTAGCTGATATGATCCCACGCTCTGTTTAGAAAGTAGTACGCGATAAGAGCGTAGAAGGCGCCGAGAGATATGGCGGAAATATGCAACGACATCGTGGACGACTTCGGGGATGACTTCAGTGCGAAGGGGCACAGCGACGACGTACGGTGCACCAAACGTCATTGGTATACAGAGGGTTAAAGGGATCGAAAATACAGTTTGGATATCGAGAGAATTGAGCTTACAGTAAATGGAGTCTCGGACAGGATAACCCTAAAACCAGAATGAAGCCGCTGGATAATCCACACTCCCCAGTTAGACGATTAGAGGGGTGTCTTTATCACTGGCGTATCTGTTGCGGGGCAAGATCCGGCCGGAGAGACCCACTTTAGCAGATCAATATTCCGTTCTGATGACCCGGACGGTAGTGAATTAACATACGACCAAGACGTGCCGCTGTAGGAGCCGTGGGGAGATCTGTAGGATTAGATCATATCATTGAGACATACGTCAGTTCTTCCAAACATTAGGGTATTGCGCTTTGGTTGAGGGCAGCAGATGGTGTAGGGTAGCTTATGGTGCAATGCGGAAAGACGAGCTGAATTTTTAGGTCTCACGAAGTGCTGTGCAATATAACACAAGTCAAATGTGTAGGCTCAATTAACTGTGTACTAAGAAACTTATTTTATGAGATGTTCTTGTGACTCACGCCCGTTGTTGGCTGAACACCCAACGAGATTATTTGCGGCAAAAACTTTGTGCGACCAGAATCACTTTACTTTTTACACTACGCTCTCTGTACGTACCCACCCATATAAGGCAATATAGTGCAAAGACATTGAATAGTAAAAGAAATAGGAATCAAGATCTGTAAAAAAATAATACATAGTACACTTATTTAAATTCAGCCTTAAAGGCAGGATTATTGTGGAATCTCGATAGGTAGGCATGTTTGTATCTAAAATTAGACACCGCGATTTGGTCTAGCCTTATTGGGACAAACCTAATGAACAGGTCCAACACCTCAATGATTTGTCGCGTCTAATGGCATACAAAAGAACATCAAATCTTTATAAAAAAAGATGTACATTAACTAAGAAAGAGCAGACTCATACGATACAGTACCTATGCTGATGGCGTAGCCACTCTATATATCAGCTTCTTACCACCAGCAGTCCCCATCTTAACCCTCTCCGCTCCCTTCGCAACACCCGCAAGCCCCTCATCGCTGACCTCAGTCGGATGCGTCGCAATATCCTTTGAATCCAACAACCGCTGCGCAATAGGCGCCCACGCCTCCGCAAAAGCCTTATCCTTTGGCCGCGCCTCTCTGCGGTACGGCTTCTTCCAGTCCACCGGCTTGCCCAGCGCTGTCCACGCGAGAACCCAGCCGGGACGCACATCGCGACGCGTGTGGCCGCGAATGGGGAATTGGTCGAGGCCGATGTAGTTGCCGCCGTGGCTGCCAATGGCCCCGTAGCAGATCTTCATGCTGCTGCTCTCGGTGATGCAGTCGAGCACGTATTCTAGGTTGTCGTTTGTGAATGCTCGGATGTCCGCGGCGCACGATGGGGAGCGGTAGTCGAATGCTTCTACGGCGCCCAGGGACTTGACGTGTTCGAACTTTCCGGGTGAACAGGTCGTGATGGGCTTCAAGCTGGATCTGAAACGGTTAGTGATAGTTCATTGAGCAAGTGGATTGATGCAATAGGATGAGAGCTGGCACTTACAACTTGGCGGCCTGGATAGCAAGCCCTCCTGTAGCAGTTCCACCCCCGTAAATCAGAATATACTGATCAGTAATCTGACCCGAGTACGGAAGAGGAAGTTTCATGGTATGATACAAAGACAACCCAACCGTAAGCAATCCCACACCCAGCGTCGCGCCCTGCTCAAAGCTCATCCAAGACGGGAGGCGAAGTAGCAGCATCTCTGGGACACTGACAAACTGCGCAAAACCCCCATTGTTTGGGTTATCCGATCTGTTTCCCGCACAAGCACCACCAACGCGATCACCAGGCCTGTATTTCGTGGTCTGGCTCCCCGCCATGACGACTTCCCCTGCGAAATCGCAGCCCCAGGTTGAGCCGGGAGACGGGGACATGTCGAGGGACTTCCAGTCGTGGGGGTTGACGCCCACGCAGAAGATCCGGACGAGGACTTCGTCTTCTTTTGGGGGCTCTATGGGGCAGCCATCTTGCAGGGCAACGGTTGCTGCGCCTTGGACTTTTAGAGATGTTTGGGTGGCGGGAAGACGGGAGAGGATTGATTGAACTGCCATGGTGAAGGAAATTGGTGTGTAGAGGGAATCTCCCAAGTTTAGTGTAAGTGGATGTATAGCACCAATACAATAACTTGGAGTGAGAGAAGCATAAGAAGGAAATTTCGATTGATCAGGACAAAACAGTTATGCCTCCGGCAGTGTACGAATTGCTGAAGAAAGATATCTAGCAATAACACTTGCAATCACTTCCGCCATTCCTTGCCTCCGGGGTATTGTATGACATGTTAGTTCTCTACTCAACTCCCGGGATGAGCTCGGTTAGCATACGAAATCCACATACCATCATATTCCCACGGCATACGGTCGCCTCTGCATCCTTCTCCATAGCCGAACCTTTCTCCGTGGGATCCACACCCCTGTCCGGAGTATATGACCCACCCTCCGGCCTCCTCCGGGATATCGTAAGCGGGCAGGACACCACCCATGGAGCAACTACGGCTGATTTACCGACTCCGAGTAAATTCGAAAAACCGGGGAAACGCTATCGCCGATCTATCCAGTCAAGGATCCGAGATGGCTTCGCTATCACGATTTGCCTGATTAGTAAAATGGTCCTTCTGGATAAGATCACGAGCTCTATCTACTAAGGCCGTTGCAGCCTCAAAGACATCGACTCTTCTTCACAACTTGTCGAAACAATTCCACCACAAAGAGTCATTCAACACTCGCGGTTCAAACTGTTCGCCTTCAACAGCACCGCGATACTCGCAGCCAAGGTTGCACCGCACTATTCACTAGAACCCCCTTCTCTTGTCCACAATGCCTTCTCCCGGAGAGCCCATCGCCGTGGTTGGCTCAGCCTGTCGGTTCCCAGGCGGTGCATCGTCGCCTTCGAAGCTCTGGAAACTGCTCAAGCAGCCCAAAGATTGTCTTAGGGAGTTTCCCAAGGACCGTCTGAATCTTGAGGCGTTCTATAACAAAGATGGCGAACACCACGGTGCCACAGATGTTTGCAATAAGGGCTACCTCCTTGAGGAGGATAGTCGGGTGTTTGATGCATCTTTCTTCAATATTAATCCTGCTGAGGCTGATTCTATGGACCCTCAGCAGCGGTTGACGCTCGAGACGGTTTATGAGTCACTGGAAGCTGCCGGCTATACCCTTGAGCAGATGCAAGGCTCGTTGACTTCGGTGTATCTAGGTGTCATGACAGGAGACTATCATGATATCCAACAGCGAGATATAGAGATTATCAACCGCTACCACCCAACAGGGACTTCAAAGAGTATCCTCTCCAATCGAGTGTCATACTACTTTGATCTCCGCGGCCCTTCAGTCACTATGGACACAGCGTGTTCCTCATCCCTCGCAGCACTGCACTTTGCCACACAGTCTCTCCGCAGCGGCGAATCAACCACCGCCATAGCCGTCGGCGTCAATCTCATCTACGACGCCTCAGGCTACGTCGCCGAGTCAAAGCTACACATGCTGAGTCCCACATCACGTAGTCGAATGTGGGATGCTGGCGCAGATGGTTATGCTCGTGGTGAGGGTGTTGCTTCGGTTATTCTCAAGCCGCTATCTGAAGCTATTCGCTGTGGTGATCATATCGAATGTATTGTGCGCGAGACAGGCATGAACAGTGATGGACGCACAACTGGTATCACAATGCCTTCAGCTACGGCGCAATCGGCGCTGATCCGTCACACATATCAGAACGCTGGTCTAGATCCCGTCAAAGATAGACCGCAGTACTTCGAGGCTCACGGCACAGGTACTTTGGCAGGTGACCCTGTTGAAGCCCAAGCTATCCGACAATCCTTCTTTGATGACAATGATACTTCCGCAGAGACAAATGAGAAGCTTTACTGTGGCTCTATTAAGACGGTCATCGGACACACTGAAGGATGCGCTGGTCTCGCTGGTCTACTCAAGGCTTCTCTGGCGGTACAGAACAGCACCATCCCACCAAACCTGCTGTTCAACACGCTGAACCCATCCATCAAGCCTTTCTACGACCGCCTCCAGATACCGACATCACCAATGCCTTGGCCTAAGGAGAGTCAAGGACCAAGACGAGCCAGTCTAAACAGTTTTGGTTTCGGTGGTACCAACGTCCACGCTATCATCGAGAACTACATCCCTCAGACGACGTCTCCCGCTCAGCCCATATCTGAGAAGTTCGTCGGACCGTTGGTCATCTCAGCTGAGACAGAGCCTTCACTTGCTGCGACAGTGGAAAAGTATGCAGAGTTCATCAGGTCAAACCCTGATATCAACCTCGAAGATCTGGCGTTTGTCACACAAACTCGACGAAGCACCTTTGGCAAGAGAGCTTTCTTCTCCGGAGAGAACCGCGACAAGCTCCTCGAGTTTCTCGATTCTGCTGCCGACACGTCCAAGACTGGTGCTGAGATAGGCATCCAGGCCCCTCAGACCTCGTTTTCTGAACCCCCGGCCATTCTCGGTATCTTCACCGGTCAAGGTGCACAGTGGGCTTCCATGGGCAGGACAATGATAGAAACATCTGCACTATTCCGTGAATCCATAGAGAAGTGTGAGGATGCTCTCCGTGGTATTCCTGATGCCCCGACGTGGTCGCTCAAAGAAGAACTCATGGCGTCTGAAGAGAACTCCCGCATTGGCGAAGCTGCTATTTCTCAACCTCTTTGCACAGCCACGCAAATTGCCATCATTGATGTCCTCGCTGCTTCAGGTATGCACTTTGACGCCGTCGTGGGCCACTCGTCAGGCGAGATTGCAGCTGTCTACTCCGCTGGTATCCTCTCTGCCTCTGATGCTATGCGCGTTGCGTACTATAGAGGCCTTTACGCAAAACTTGCCTCCGGACCCGATGGTACCAAGGGTTCCATGATGGCTGTTGGTTTGGGCTCAGAAGATGCCACTTCCTTTTGCGACACGGAGAAGTTCAGAGGAAGAATTAGCCTGGCTGCCAGTAACGCACCGTCTAGCGCTACCATCTCCGGAGATGAAGAGGCTATTCTCGAAGCAAAGGAGATTCTCGAAGAGAAAAAGACGTTCGCCCGTGTGCTCAAGGTTGACACCGCCTATCATTCACACCATATGAGGGCTTGCGCAGAGCCATATCTCAAGTCGTTGGAGGCATGCAATATCACTGTCAATCCCCCTTCCAACAATTGTATCTGGGTTTCCTCCGTTTATGGAAACGCAGATATTATGGATGGCGAGGAGGATATCGAAGCTCTGGCGGGCCAGTACTGGATTGACAACATGGTTCGACCTGTCCTCTTCTCCGAGGCATTGGAGTGCTCGCTCTGGAGAGCCGGTCCCTTCAATCTCTCACTCGAGATCGGTCCACACCCAGCTCTTAAAGGACCGGCTTCACAGACTATGAAGACTGCCTTGGGTCATGTGCTGCCATATGCCACATTCCTTCGCCGTGGCTACAACGATGTCGAAGCTTTCTCTGGAGGTATTGGCTACATATGGGCATACCTTGGGTCTGACGTGGGATTTTCTGGGTACTACCAAGCCATCCACGGGTCCAAAGCCAACAAACCAAAAATGATCAAGGGTCTTCCGTCGTATACTTGGAACCATAACAAAGTCCACTGGAAGGAGTCCCGTATCTCGCGTCGCTATCGTCTCGCCGATCAAGCGCCACACGAACTGCTTGGTCGTCGCACCCCCGATGATTCCGAGTTTGAAGTTCGCTGGCGCAACGTCCTTCGCCTCAACGAGCTTCCTTGGATCCGTGGCCACGCCTTCCAGGGTATGGCGCTGTTTCCGACCTCTGCGTACATGGCCATGGCTATTCAAGCAGCCACGGAGATCGCTGGCTCGAAGCCTGTGAAGCTGATCGAGATCCGTGACCTTGTTATTCCAAGGGCGTTGACGATTGAAGAGAACAACCCCGGTATCGAGTCCATCTTCTCCGTCAAGAGAATAGGCAGTGTTGATGAGGATGTCTTCCATGGAGAGTTTTCGTGTCACACTTGTCCAAGTGAGGCTGAGGGAACTCTCGAGAGGAACTGCACTGGTTCCGTCACTATTGACTTTGGTGAGCCGTCTGATCACGACCTTCCCCCTCGAGCACCTGGCAGGTCAGGTATCACACCTGTTGGCACTGAGGAGTACTACGACTCTCTTCTCAACATTGGACTCAACTACCAGGGACTCTTCCGAGGTCTCAAGTCAGTCGAGAGAGCCATGGGCTATGCTACAACAAAGGCATCATGGCAAAAGTCTGATGTTGGTGATGCATATGTGATTCACCCAGGACCATTGGACGTAGCTTTCCACTCCATCATTGCTGCCATGTGTACTCCTTTGAGTGGAGCACTCTGGGCGCCTTACTTGCCAGTTAAGATCGACAGACTAGCTATCGCTCCCAACACCAACTACGAGGGCGTCCCTGGTGAGGTCAACTTTGACGTTGACACGTTCATCACCGAGACTACTTCCAACACGTTCAGGGGCGATGTCCACATCATCAGCCCCGATGGCAGGACAGGTCTGCAGGCAGAGGGTCTGACGCTGAAGCTCTTCACCGAAGCAAGTTCTTCCGATGACAGACACATGTTTTCCAAAACGATCTGGCGCACAGATGTTCTGGACTCTTCACAGAACCTTGATGAGATCAACCCTGACCAGGAAGAGTTGGCTCTCGCAGAAGCCATCGACCGTACTTCGCTGTACTACATCAAGAAGATCTTTGATCACCTATCAGACTCTGACGTTGAGGGCTGGAAGTGGTTCCATAAGGCCTTCTACAAAGCCGCCAAAGAGACTCTGCAGGAGGCAAAGGAGGGGAAGCACCCAACTGCGCAACCTGAGCATCTCAATGACACTGAAGAGTTGATCACCGAATACAAACGCAAATACCCTGATCAGGCTGATCTCAAGCTCATTCATGCCGTGGCTGACAACCTCGTCGATGTCATGACATCTGATACCCAACTCTTGGAGGTCATGCTGGTCGATGATATGCTGAGCAAGCTGTACACCGAGGGCAGAGCCATGCAGCCCTTGAACAAGATCGTCGCCGAGCTCTTCCAGAACCTTTCCCACAGATATCCCCGTCTCAACATCCTTGAGATCGGAGCTGGCACAGGCGGTACAACGAACTCTGTCCTCAACGCCATCGGGGACGCATACGGTCGCTACACATACACCGACATCTCAGCTGGTTTCTTCGAGAATGCCAAGAAGCGCTTCCATGCTCACAGCAAGCGTCTGGACTACAAGGTCATCGACATTGAGAACGATCCCACAGGCCAAGGTGTTCCTGAGGGAAGCCAGGATGTCATCCTCGCGGCTAATGTGTTGCACGCCACCCGCAACCTCAACGAGACAATGGCTAATGTGAGGAAGTTGTTGAAGCCGGGCGGTTATCTCATCATGGTGGAGGTCACGGGCCACTACCTGCAGATGATGTTCCTCATGGGTGGTCTGCCTGGTTGGTGGCTTGGTGTTGATGAGGGGAGAGCCCGTGGGCCTGGTATTGGATTGACTGAGTGGGATGAGATCCTTCGAGACACAGGTTTTACTGGAGCGGATAAGTACGTGACGGATCTGCCCGACTCTCTCAGGCACGTCTGCTCCGTTATCGTATCACAGGCCACAGATGATAGAGTTGCTAGGCTGCAAGAGCCCATCTCATTCCTTGACGAGATCCCACTAGAGCAGCGTCTTGTCATCATTGGAGGCAAGACTCTACCCATCTCCCGTGTCGTCAAGTCCATCCAGCGTCTCGCCTCGCGCGTCGCAGACCAAGTGATGGTCGTTGACAGTATCGACGCTCTCACGGAGAAGCACCTCAGTGCCAATACATCCGTCATCTGCATCGCTGAGCTAGAAAAGCCCATCTTCGCCACATCCATCACCCCAGAGCGTCTGCGCAAGCTTCAAGATCTTTTTTCTCATGCATCGCATACCCTCTGGCTTACATCCGGCCGTCTTGACGAGAACGCCTACACCAACATGACAGTTGGTCTTGGACGCGCTATCATCAACGAGCTGCCGCAGTTGAACCTACAGTTCCTTGATGTTGCAAAGGCGTCTAGTATAGATGCCAATGTCGTGATTGAGGCGTTCTTGAAGCTCAAGCTTGGCAAATCGCCGGACTTTGTCAACACTCCGCTGCTGTGGTCGACAGAGCCGGAGCTTTTGCTGAGGGATGGATTGTTGCAGATCCCGCGTGTTGTTCCTGATGTCGAGAGGAATCAGAGGCTGAACTCGCTTCGACGAAGAATCACAAAGGATGTTTCCATTGATGAGACTGAGGTGGTTGTGGCTGCTACCGAGGGAGGACTGTGTCTAGAGGAAACGGCGCCCTGGCTCAGGGCTGCAAGACAGCCAGATGGCAGCGAAGTTGTTACTATACGGGTTGAACACTCTCTTGCACTACCGTTCAGCGAGGAACGTACCCCGGTCCTTTCTGTTGGAAAGAGCCAAGATCAAGTCCTGATCGCTTTCAGCCCCCACCACAGCTCAACTGTTTCCATCCTAGCGAGCGAGGCAGTGATCGTTTCTCAGAGTCAGAGCCAGGAGGAACAAGTTGAAGCTCTGGTACAAACTTCTGTCAACTTGATCGCCTCTTTGATCTTGTCGTGCATCTCGTCAGCTGTATCCACAGCCAAGGACGGCAACGTGCTTATCTACGGCGCCAGCACTGATCTTCTCAAGGCCTTGGACGCACATAGTTCGAACAAGCTCGTCTTCGCCGACTCTGAGACCCAGCCTGAGTCATTGTACATCCACCCTCGAGCATCCATCAGAGGTATCAAGAACTTGCTGCCCCGAGGTATCACTCATGTGGTCGATATATCCAGCGCAGGCAATGATCAAGTCAAGCAACACCTTGTTCACTTATACGAAGCCGTCAAGGTCGCATACAGCACGACCCTCGCTTCTAACACCAGCGAGTTGCTCAAGACCGCATATGAGACCCGTCAGCAGTCGCCTCTTGCCTCTTCGCCATCAATTGTCGCTGTCCAGGATATCCCCAGTCTACCAACCCTACCCTATCAACGCACTGTTATAGACTGGACCAAGCCGGAGCCTGCGTCCGTCAACATCCGATCTATCAGTGGAATGGGCCTGTTCTCGCCCAACAAGACATATCTCATGGTCGGTCTCGTCTCGGATTTTGGCCGATCCATTTGTCGCTGGATGGTAGAAAACGGCGCTAGGTATATCGTACTCACCAGCCGCAAAGCACAAGTCGACGCGCAGTGGCTTAAGGAAATGGAAGACCTCGGGGCTATTGTCAATGTTTACCCCATGGATGTGTCAAAGCGCGAGTCGGTACAAGCAGTCTGCGGTACCGTCAAGAGGGACCTCCCACCTATTGGTGGCGTTTGCAATGGTGCCCTTGTACTCAAAGATCAGCTGTTCATCAAGATGGAGGCTGATGCCCTGAACGATGTGTTTGCACCAAAGGTCGATGGCACCATTCATCTTGACGAGATCTTCTCTGAACCAGATCTTGACTTCTTCATCCTTTTCTCTTCAATGAGTTCCGTGGTCGGAAATGCAGGACAGGCGAATTACAACGCAGCCTCTCTGTTCCAAGCTGCTATTGCACAGCAGAGGCGTGAAAGAGGCCTTGCTGCTTCTGTCATCTCTCTGGGCATGGTCGCTGATGTAGGCTACATCGCCGCCAAGGGGCCAACACTAATGGAGAGACTCAAGAAGGCGTTCTATATGCCCATCTCCGAATCTGATGCCCACCAGATCTTTGCGGAAGCTGTTGCTGCTAGCAAGCCCCAGGGTAACGGCGAGGAGACTGTTGAGATGGTTTCAGGTATCCAACCATTCAACTTCACCTCTTCTACCAAGGCTCGACCTCCTTGGGTCAACAACCCTCGCTTCTCACACTTTGTTCGCGAGGAGGAGAACAGTGCTGAACAGGATGACGCTCGAGGAAACCAAAGCAACGTCCGTGTGCGTGAACAACTGGACGCTGCGACTTCAGAGGACGAGGCTGCGGCTGCTCTCCTTGCTGCATTTAGAGTCAAGGTTGAGACTATGCTGCAGATGAGCGCGGGCAGTCTCAACGTTGAGTCTTCATTGTTGGATGTTGGTATCGATTCACTGCTGGCTGTTGAGATCCGATCGTGGTTCCTCAAGGAAGTCCACGTTGACGTCCCTGTTCTGAAGACACTCAGCGGCGACAACGCGAAGGATATCTGCGCCGAGGCCGCGAACAAGTACCTCTCAGCCAAGATGCAAGAGGGCAAGACCGAGGCCGAGGGGAGTAAGTTGGAGTCAACAGTGAACGGTTCTCCCACTACAGGTTCCAGCGTCGACGGAAGCTCAACCCCTGTCAGATCAGGAGACGCGACACCACCAAGTACAGTTGGAGATACAGAGAGCCAGGAGGAGACGAAGCCGGAGAGAGTGATCGAGAGAGTTGAGAAGCTATCATATGCACAGTCGAGGTAGAGATTCCATGTTTTGTTTGGCGGTTTAATTGTATTTAGCTAAATATTGTATATAGGCTATGGTTCCTAAGCCAGTTCTCCAAAGATGCCACTTCCTACAACAGCGTTTACGTGTACACCGCCAATGGCAACATCCAGCTTGCGCGCTTGAAGAGAGCGATTTCTATAATCACAGGACATCACCACTCGTTGCGAACGTGTTTCTTCCCCAGACCTGGTACCGGAGAACCTGTTCAGGCACTTCTTGCCTCGCCGAGAGATTGCTTCAAGCATGTAAAGGATGAAGATGGAGGCGCTCTTGACCGTGAAGTTGAGATTTGGCGGAATCACGTATGGCAGTTATATGAGGGTGATGTCCTGAGGGTCATCCTCGTCACGCATGCGCCTGAAGAACACTCCCTTATCATTGCTTACCACCACATCGCCTTTGATGGCGTAAGCATGCACATTTTCCTTCGCGACCTCAACGCTGTGTACATGGGTAACAAGCTCGACACTTCAGCGAAGCAGTACATGGACATATCTGCTGAGGAACGTTCTCATATTGAGAGCGGCAATCTCGATGAGCGAATCGCGTACTGGACGCAAATGCATACACCATCAGCAGACACGCTGCCTCTATTCCCCTTCGCCCGTGTAAAGTCACGCCCTATCCCCGAGAGCTATCGCAATGTTGAGTCCTTTGCCGATATTGGACATGAGCTATCGGGCCAAGTCAAGCGGGCTAGCCACGCTTTGTGTGTCACCCCATTTTACTTCTACATGACAGCCCTTCAAGCACTGTTTAATCGTCTTCTGGGCGTTGAGGATTTCTGCATCGGTGTCACGGACGCCAACCGTACGGAGAAGAGCTCCCAGGCCATCGGATTCTTCCTCAATCTGCTACCTCTTCGCTTCAACGTACAGAAAGATGCGATCTTCACAGACCTTGTCAAAAGAACAGCCGAGCAGTACCGCGCCGCGCAAACCAACTCGGGTGTCCCATTTGATGTGGTTCTAGACAGGGCAAACGTACTACGCGAGTCGACGCACACACCACTATTCCAAGTCGCTATGAACTATCGTCAAGGAAACTTCTCCAAGATCCCGCTAGGTGGCTGCACCCTTCAGGTGAAGGAAGGTTTAGATGCTCAGAGTCCTTATGATCTGGCATTCAGCATCACGCCCAATAATGAAACAACCTTTGTGCAGATCGTCGCCCGAGAAGACCTTTATGAGAGAGAAGGCACGGATACTTTGATGAGCGCGTACTTGTCTCTGCTTGAGGATGCCTCAAAAGATGTGAACAAAAAGCTCGAAAGCTACAATCTCTATGATCAAGCGAGCGTTGACAGAGCGCTTTCGTTGAGTAATGGCGGCATCAAGGACTATAAATGGCCGTCAACGCTTACAGAGAAAGTGGAGCAAGCGATGAGGGAGAATGGACAGCGTGTGGCCATCAAAGATGCTGACACGGAGATAACTTACGCAGAACTTGCCGCAATCACCAACAACCTCGCGTCAGCTCTTTTGTCACAACTTCAACCTGGTTCATCAATCGCTGTTCTATGTGAGCCAACAGTGGTCTGGGTCACATCAATGCTAGCCGTCATCCGGGCAGGAATGATCTACATTCCACTTGATGGCAAGCTACCTGATGAGCGTCTTGCTGCTATCCTCGAGGCCAGCAAGCCTGATTTAATCCTTTTCGAGGACGCCAAAGAAGAGCGCGCCCAGGAACTGGCTGGCAGTGTACCTGTTTTGTCTTCAGCCAGTGCACCAGAAAGCTCAGAGGCCCCCAACAAAGAGCGTGTCGATGACACTACCTTCATTCTCTTCACCAGCGGCTCAACAGGCACTCCGAAAGGCATCAAACTCTCATCCAGGGGAATCATCAACTACGTTGCCACAAAGAGTTCTAGGCTTTCCCTCGGCCGTGAAGTGGTTCTTCAGCAAAGTGCTCTAGGTTTTGACATGTCCCTCGCGCAAGCCTTCTTGGCGCTCACCCTCGGTGGCACACTGGTCATTGCTCCCGCTGCCAGTCGTGGTGATCCCCGGGCTTTAGGGAAGTTGATGGTGGCTGAAGAGGTCACCTTCACGTTGGGAACTCCCACTGAGTATCTTATGTTGATACGCCACGGAGGCGAAGCTGTAAAGACGGCTTCTTTTTGGAAGAATGCTACGTCCGGTGGCGAGTCCATCACTTCACAACTGAAAGCCGCTTTCAGGTCGTTGCATAACGCTCCCGTCCTGACAGATTGCTACGGTCCCACCGAGATATCCTGTTGTGCCACGATGCAGACCGTCGACACCCACAATGAGAAGAAAGGTGAAGTAACCTCCTCTGGAAAAGCCAATCCTAACACGTCGATCTACATCGTCGATGAAAGTGGTCGCAGCGTACCTCAAGGCATACCGGGCGAGATTTGCGTAGGCGGTGTGGGTGTCGCTTTGAGCTATCTTGACAAAGACATTTCGACCCAAAGGTTCGTCACAAACCCATTTGCATCGCCGAAAGAGAAAGAAAGAGGCTGGAACTTGATGTACCGAACTGGTGACAAGGGCCTCATCCGTGACGACGGTGGCCTTCAGTTCATGGGCCGTATGGATGGTGATACAACGATTAAGCTTCGAGGACTGCGCATCGATTTGGACGATGTTGCCAACGTTATGCTACGAGATGGCAAAGGATCTATCGCAGATGTTATAGTTACGGTCCAAGGCGATCCAGCATTCCTCGTGGCACATGTGGTGCTCGCTCCAGGCTCATCCGCTAGTAGTGAAGATTTGCAGCGATTGGCAAACTCGCTACCGCTGCCTCAATACATGAAACCTGCAACCGTCATCCCGCTGGAACAGCTACCACTGAGCAACAATGGAAAGATCGATCGTCGCGCAGTTGAAGCCCTGCCACTACCTATTCCCACGTCCTTAGGCAAATCGGAAACACGAGTCTCCTCAGGAAGAAAGCCAACGCTGGCCGAGGGAGAAATGAGACTCATCTGGCACAAAGCCCTCTCTCAGACTGGACTTATCAGCGGCGCGAATCTAGAGCCTGATACAGACTTCTTCCACGTCGGTGGAAACTCGCTACTTCTTGTCAAGCTACAAAGTGCCATCCAGACGTCCATGGGCGTTTCTCTTTCTCTGAGAGAAATGTATCAATCTAGTACGTTGAAGGGAATGACTTCACTCGCCACGGAACGGAATAGTAACGACTTTGTCTCTGAGGCGATTGACTGGGAAGCCGAGGCAGCTTTGCCTCGTTCTATCAACGTGAACGAACTCCGAACACTTCCTCCAAGGACAGATCACGGGTTGGAGATACTCATGACGGGATCGTTAGCTTTCCTGGGAAGCAGGATCCTACGATCACTACTAGAAGACAGCGCAGTTGCGAGAGTTCATTGCGTTGCTGTCGATCCTGACTCGATGGATAACCACATCAAGGATGATCGTGTCACAGTATACCCTGGCAGCCTGAGCGAGGCGATGTTCGGCCTCTCAAGCGACACATACCACCAACTCCAAAAGATTGTCGACGTCATCATCCTCGCCGGGTCAGAGGGCCACTGTCTGAACAATTACTCCACCCTTCGTGCGCCAAACGTAACCTCGACACAGCAGATGGGTCGTTTTGCATATGGTCGTCGGATCCCCATCCACTACATCTCTTCCAATCGTGTCACTCTGTTAGACAACAGTGCAAATGCTGCCCCTCCACCAGTCAGCGTCAAAGATCATCGACCGCCGGTAGATGGAAGCGAAGGATTCACGGCAGCAAAATGGGCAAGTGAGGTATTCCTCGAAAACCTGTCTGCCGCAGCGACGAAGCCATCTGGTAGTGAGCATGGCGAATATCTTCCTGTTACAATTCATCGACCCTGCGCTATTGTTGGAGAGGAAGCGCCTATTGAAGATGCCCTCAACGCGTTGTTGCGATACACTAAGCTCATCGCCGCTGTTCCAAAAGTCAGCAAGCTCAACGTTATCGGCTACTTCGACTTCCTCCCCGTTGAAAGTGTTGCCAGCGATATAGCTGAATCGGTTGTGTCTTCACAGACCGCCCAAGCTGGTGTTGAGTTCAGACATTACTCTAGTGGAACGAGGGTGACACCTGGGGAGTTTGCTTCTTACATGCAAGAAACATACGGCGGTAAATTCAAGGAAGTCGAGTTGGAGGACTGGATTGAAGAGGCGAGAAAGGAGGGGATCGAGGAATTGATTGTGCTCTACCTGCAAGCGATTGTTGAGAGGGGAGGAAAAATAACGTTTCCTTACATGGGAAATACTGTTTAATGCTTGTATTGTTGTATATATTTGAGTTATTCATGGAGTCTAGGGCGTAATAAAAAAAGCTTTACTCATAAATAGATCATAATTTTATTCTCATGTGTGTTCTTGGCGGTGTAACTATCAGTAGTTGTACGAAGTTGTCATCAAGATTTCAATCAGCAGTTATATAACTGGATGTGATCTATTTTCCATTCCGATACATCTCACAACAAAACTCTTCCAGCAATCAAGACATATGCTGTCTACCTTAGAAGGTCGCTTGTCTCTCTCTAAGCTTTACAGCGACCCCTCTGGCCATTTATACTCCGGCCATGCAAAGTCCGGATTGTACCTCTGCCGCAGAACAACACTCCCAAGAGGAATCTCCTTCTTCTCCCGATTGCCAAGGCCAATAGATTCTGCGTCGAAAAAGGTCCAGTTACTCACAATTCCCATCGCCTCCGCGATATCCTTCTTCAACCTCACCACCCTCGGTGGGCGTGGCCCAAGGTTATTTAACAGCTTCTCATCGATTTCTTCCTCGAACTCGCCGGGCTCTGCGGTAACCCAGACATCTTGATTCCATTGTTCGTCTCTGAAATCTATGCCTCTGTAGTCATTCAAATCGGGCTGCTTGAAATCATTCGCGATTGGCGTGTCCACGCTGCACATTTCGAGCTCCTCGATGACGCTTTCGTTGGCGATGACGTAGTTTGCATGGGCGAGAGCGAAAGCCTCAGTCTTGATGAGGATCTTCATCACGACGTCTGTGCTCTCGGCTAGTTCGTCTTTCACCTCATCTTCGTCGAAGAATCGATCAATGTACCATATGGCACCCCTCTCTTTCGCTTCATCGTCAATGAGACCGAATGGGTCTTCTCTCCCAGCCTGGTCTTCTTGCGACCGGATGTATTGGTGTGTCTTTCCCCAGTAGTCTTCTGGTGCGCGGACTATCTTGAGATGGAGTATTGGAGAGAATCGGGAGCAAGCGCCGAGTTCGAAGGCAGATTTGAAATTTTTAAGCTCATTGTCGGTAAGGTCGGTAATGAGATAAGCCGTGAGGCAATCGTCGGGATCTGTACTGGGTTGCACATGAACCATCTTCAATGAACAAGACAATGATGGTATATATAGAGAATTGGGTATAGGTGGCCGACTTAGTTAAACCTCTATATTTATGCCCTCAAGCTTCAAGACCGTCGTGAAAATCATGTCGTTAAGTGTTTTCGGTAGCCCAATCAGGCCACATACGCCGCCTGAAATAAGTGGCACTGAATCTAGGTAGTTAATCATTAGCCTCCACTATGACGGTTAACGCGTAAGCATGGACCACTTACACAGCGCTAGATAAAAAAAAGAATATTACCTTATAATTAAGTTAAATTAAATAAATAAGAATAAATGTCTATTCAAATAGCGAAATGGCTAACTCAAATTAACTTTACTTCAAGGGATTGAAATAAATTTGATTTATTGGGAGCGCTGGTCCGAAGTACCGTAGTTGTATGTATAACTGAAGCAACAATGTCGCAGGTTGCTCCTCAAGTAGGTAGGTTTTATCTTGTCTCACACTACAACGTGGTTAATGGGTAAGTATAACTAACGTATTGTGGAATGTGGTATATTCCTCCTAAGAGCGGTTTAATCATTTACAATCATGAACTAACAACTCATGACCCGTGTCAAAGCAATGTCCCCCTCGTGAAAAGCATTCTGAACAAATACAGATAGCCGCAGGACTTTCTAAGCAAGCATTGCAAATGTAGAATGGTTTCCCAGAAACTCCAAAACAGCAAATATCGCAATATGTATCCCATCTTTCTGGCCTTTCCAAGGAGGAGTCTACCTGGTGTCCCAAAGACGCGCCGTCGCCTGGATCGATGTATCGCCAGAGTCGCGCAAGGTGATTCTGTCTCCATGCCCACCACGTCAACGACCTACCAAGGTCATCTTCAGAATTCCGCCTGGCCATAGGATGTCTCGAAAGGGCTCTCACAACATCGATTTGCCCTCTCCTGACAGCCATAGACAGTGGGGTGGATCCCCAGCAATCTCTTTGATCCTGTAAAGCTTCGACTTGAATCAGCAACTCGACTACATCATCATGGCCTCCCAGGCAGGCATAGTGTAGTGCGTTGCGACCGCAGTAGTCTGTGGCTTTCAAGTTGTCGCTATATGTGGTAAGAAGAAGCTGGACTGCTGACTTGT
Organism: Fusarium sp. JS626; assembly: GCA_000966865.1. NCBI lineage: Eukaryota > Fungi > Ascomycota > Sordariomycetes > Hypocreales > Nectriaceae > Fusarium > Fusarium sp. JS626. The sequence goes on along the minus strand of JWIV01000033.1, from coordinate 151,747 downwards.
GACCAGACTCGGATGCGTAGGATAATGGAGTTCGGCCGTTATATTCTCCAGCCTCGATGTTTGCCCCATTTTCAAGTAGCAATATGACAGTCTCATCATGCCCACTATATGAGGCATAATGAATTGGTTGCCTACCACAATTGTCTCTTGCTTCAATATTTGCGCCCCTTTCGAGTAGCAGCTTCACCATGTGAGAGTTTTTTGTGGTAGATGCAAAATGTAACGGTTTTCCCAGGGAAATGTACACTTCTTCAGTCGAACAACCTTCATCAAGAAGAAAATCAACCATCTCAAGATGCCCCCCCTGAATCGCGCTGTACAGGGGAGTGGGATTGCGGTGTCCAGTCACGTGTGAGTTTACATCAGCGCCCCCGTTGACCAATAACTTAGCTATCTCGAGAAATCCATCCTCGCAGGCTGCGTCAAGAGCTTCCGACAGCTCATCACCAGCTGCGTCAATATCTGTTCCTTGATTAGCTCCTCTATCAAGAAGCAGCTGAACCATGTTGATGTGGTTGCCGATAGTAGCTGCAGCAATGGGGGTACATCCATTCCTGGCTTTACAACGCGGGTTTGCACCTTTGTCCAACAGCAGCCTGGCTACATCGATGCGGCCAGTACTAGAAGCGTAGTGAAGCGGTGTCTGGTCAATGTAGCCTCTAGCATGGATATTCGCGCCTCTTTCGATCAGGAGGGCGACCATCTCTCCGTGATCGAACACCGAAGCAAGGTGAAGAGCAGTATCACCACTCTCATTTATTGCATCAAGCTCTGTGCCATGTTCCAGAAGTTGTGTCGCAACCTCCTTGTTCCCGTGGAAGCAAGCGTGATGTAAGGGAGTGTTGCCATTCTCTGTCCGGTGGTTTGGATCAACCTTTTCTTGTTGTAATAAACGCGCGACAACATGGGTGAGATTCATAGCTGCGGCCACATGTACCCTGCTTCGAGGTTGTCGTTGTTCAGTGTCCAAGGAAGCCAAGTCACTTGATAGGCATCTACTCAAATTGGGCCAGATTTGCTTTCTCTCATCAAACAAAGCCCAGACATCTTCTTCCAAATCGGCGTCAGGCGTTGCAACTAACTTGTAATGATGGTGCCATTTCGTAGCGGCGTAGTATAAGAAATGGGTACTGTGGTGCAGGTTGTGGTGTTCTAGCCACTCGTCCCAAACGGCTTTGAAGCTGATGTACTGAACACAACACTTCGCGAGAGCCATATGTTGCCGACTTTCAACTGACCTCCACAGTTTCTCGTTGCTCAACAAAGCTCCCGAGGGAGCAAATTTCAGAGAAATATATTCCTTTACTGAGAAATGTGTCAGATGCACCTGTTTGTCCTTGGGAGGTACGCCTGATCTAACGTGTTTGCTGTGGCCAGCTTTGGCGATGCCAGGGGCAAGGTAGCTTGTATCTCCATCTGAGTTGTACATGGCAGGCTCCCTTACTTCGACTAAAGATCCACAGAACTCAAGAATCATGCTCTCAATGTAATCGTTATTGATGCAGTCCGGAATCTCATCCACAGGTAGCTCTTTACAATCGTCTGTAATGAGCACCGCCTCTGCGATCTCGCCTACAGTCAATGGATCCATAGCAAATGCAGCCCACCGTAACATAGACAGAGCTCTCTGCTTATCTGCATCTCTCATTGAATTAATTCTGTTCCATTCTCGGTCATACAGAGAATCGAGCCCAGAGGGTGTCTCATCAATTACTCTCTCGAGGCTTCTTTTGCTAAGCCCTTTCCTGAGGGACGTTTCTTGTAGTTTGACCCACTGGAATTGGCCCTCGCAGCGATTCTTTATTTTTCGGGCAATCGAGAGCTTCCACCCTTCGTCCTCTACTGAGAGCTTCCTTTTGACAACATCTGATGCAAACGCAGCAAGGTCTGGCCCTACGTCGTCAACTTCGATAGTGTAGACACTGTAGCCTGGGAACAACGACAGACCCTGTTGAATCGTAGCGGCGGGGCGACTGAGAACTAGAAGCTTGCTGTTCGTGTTGAAAATAGCCTTCCTTAGTTCGTTGAGAAAGTGTGAGACAGATTTGGTGTCTGTGTCTGCCACCTCGGTACATTCGTCCAAACCGTCGAGCATAAATATGCAGCCCGGTGTGGCAACTGTTATTTCTCTAAACAGTTGAATGATGGTTGACTGCGGTGCCGTTTGCTCGTGTTGTGACAAACGACGTTTACTCACAATGTCAAAGGCAACTGGGCTTTTCGAGACCAAAGACATCAACCACGACCTCATAGCTAGGAATGGGTTTTCGCGGCCTTCAAACTTCGTAGACAGGAAGAAGTATGCCATTGGTGTTGTGGCCGTTTTCTCGACCTCTTCCACCAGTTTCGCGCAGAGAATAGTCTTACCAAAGCCCGCAGGCCCCTTGATCCAAAGAACCTTGGCAGTTGCTGCAGGATCTTGCCATTCCAGAAACTTGTTGCGGTGTAAAATCCACTCGCAAGTCTCTCCGAGACGTTTCTCCCTAGAGTCGTGATATATGTCATTCGGAGGGGGACTGCCCAGCCAGGCACGTAAGTCCCGCAGTTTATGGGCTGTAGATGTTAGTGACGACCGAAGTGCGCATGGAAAGGGCCGGACCTTTTGACTCTTCTTCATATTTCTGTACCATCACTTGCATCTCGTCCTCGTCTGGTTGTTTCGTCGACTGACCTTCTGAGTTGAAACCCAGCACTAGATTCCATTGTTAGTAAGAGCTATCAGGATTGAATGGTTAAACTAACCGGGTTCATTTGAGTTTATCAGGTTATTTGTGTATGGAGGTGGGTGGTTGCCTGTCAGGCCAGTGGCAATATCTGGAGGCGCAATGTCGTACAGCATTGAAACTAGAGGTTCCAATGACTGGACGTGGCTGTTTTGTTTCGATCTTCCCCGTAGGGCCCAAATAGCTCTCTCCAGCCTAGCAAGCTTCAAGGAGCTGGAAGACTGGTTCGCGTTTGTTCCTGAAGGTGACGCATCCTGTATGGTATTTGAGCTTTGAGGTTCATGTGAGGATAGCATGAACTCTTTGATAGTTCCAAGTACATCATTGATGAATCGGATGGTTTCTGGATCGTCCAGCGCTGGATGATGCTTCTCAGACAGTTCTCCATCCTTGATGCCCACATTGTTTCCCCAGTATTTGAGCCGGTAGTTGGCAGCATGAAGTTGGAGATCAAGCGAGCGTTTATCGCGACTGGCGGTTTTGTATGTGTCATATCTCTGTACAAGGTCCAAACAAGAGGTAAAGAGACCAACGAGACCGGAAAGGCCCACGGCAAATCCGGTTGGGTCCATGGCGATTTAGCGTAGGATAAAGTTATATAGGAACAAGACAAAGACCATAGATTTACGCAATGCGGAGTAGGAAAATAGGCTCATCTAGCGGCCAATACCGTAAATAATCTTGCCACGTCAGCTTACGTACGACATTGAAATTACAACCAATGAAATAGGTCGAAAAGGCAACATCTTGTATAAGCCGCAGAGTACGCTTCTCGATGACTCCGGGTTCTATTGGCTCCTTCTTCAGAGGTGTCACGGTATGGAGAAGGAAGGTTGATATTATTTACGCTTTTATTTTCAAACTTATTAATCGGGCTAGCAAAGGCATTTGGTTATGAAGAGGATACCTATTACTACCATTACTATTCTTGGAGTCCTAACCCCGCATTTGCCACTTTAATTCTAAAGTTCACAAGGTCCTCTGTAGCAACGGATGATCTGTTTACGGCCAAGATATGTTTAAGGGCCACTTCTTCTTCCTCACTTTCCGCTAACCTTCTGGCGCTTACGACTATCCTTCCAATTCGGGTTTCTCGACCTTCAAGCTGTGTAAGCAGCCGACAGACGTCATCGAGATACTGATCCGATACTGACTTGGTAAATCTTACCGGTATTTCCTCCAGATGAAACCTCCATAGGTGTACCGTCGGCGTTGTGGACGCCAGGTGGCAACTGATGACGCCCTCAACAGCTTCTTCGCCAGCATCTGTTAGTTGAGACAACGTGTCACAGCACACTAGCAGGACACTGGGATATAGGGATAAGCATTTGGCTATGTGCGATTCTAGAGATGGAGCATTTGTTAAAGATTGACTTTTGTTTTGCGTAATTGGAGCACTCGCCTCTACTGACTTGCTGTTCTAGGGTGAACTTTCGATGTTCTAAAAGTAGTACGGCTCCCCACTTAAGCGCTGCCTTGGACGCACTTGAGAAGCTTCCATCGTAGTTGAGAGAGCTCAATGTAATCAGAGGTCTCTTTACTTCGTTAGAAATCTCTGGAATTAACATTAGTCGCGCTTTCTGGGTATTGATGCTCGGGCAATTTAAGGATCAAAGTTAAGATACTGACGTCTTGCAAGGAGTTTTCCCACTATCTTCCGCCCCTCTAGTGCCAATACAAGGCCAGAGCCTCGAGGCTCATGTCCTCTTAGCCTAGTTTCTGAATCTGGACCGCAAGTGAAGAATGCTCTAATTATCTGGTGTCAGCATGCTATACTAGGCAACAGTGACATGATATGTCCGGTCTGAGGATTTGGTTCCCATTGTATTGCATGTAGCTCTGAAACCAGTATACCCACTGCGTAAACACCTAATGAGACTAAATAAGCTAGTAAGTGTCCACGACAGATGAGAAGACACTCTTTAATATAAGGGTTGTTCTTTGAACGAGCATCGTTGGCAAGGTCGATTCGTGGTAATGCTTCGGTTGGTATCTTCCCGGCGGTATTATCAGTGTTGTTGAAGTTATATATCCGTCCCGGGAACCTATCATTAAAGTGAGTGGTCGAGGTGGCGAGATCTATGATTATGTTCTCATCGGTATGTTTCTAGAAGCACCGGTAAGTCTTGGTTGACTGAGAAAAGCGATCAATCCTCGCCTGCCATGCTTTTCCCCTCTGGCCACGATCAGACTCCTTAAAAAGGACCTCGCCAATTATTGGGTAGATGATGGTTAAGGGACCTTTATAGTTCCAAGAGCTGAAAGGAAGCGAGGAGAGATGAAGGGTTTGGCGACCCCTTTCTCTGAGCTTAGAGCCAAGCTTATCTCTGCATTCCTGAGGAATCATGTCAATGGCATAATTCCAATATCCTCTGTGGTGATCGATCTCAGACCATCGAATTCTCGTATGTGACGAGTAGTACATATAAGCCTTGGGCCAGACTTGTTGGAGGTATGGTGGCTGTAGACAACCTCTTCTAAAGTGAGGGCTAGTGTGTTGCAGCCATCATAATCACTCACCGCATCTGTCAACCTCCTAACTCTGAAGCATTGCTCATATATGTTATGGGAAGGAGGGATTAAGGACCTTTCGTATGCAATTGTGCCTGGTCGAAACAGTGTCCAGACATCTGGGAAGGCGATCGTTCCTATCATAAGTGCATTTTGATACGCTTGCTCAGCGCCTGGAAAGGTGTCGGTAATAAAATGTCACAATGCCTCAAAGTCCTTCTTTGTTGAATCGGATGTGCACTGTTCTCTCCTTTCGATGATCATGTCTCTGTTAAAGAACAACCTTCTAAATTCTTCCTTTCGAATACCGAGGTAATGTCGTGAAATCTCTCTTTCAATGGGCCGCGAAGTATAGGATGTAAAGCCAAGACGGTTGTAGCCTCTTCGCACTTCCGTGAAAGGATGTCTTTTGTCCTCCATGTCGAGAAATGATCGCCAAACTTCAGTTCCACATAGAACGAGAAGACGATCAAGCACCGTTTCTCCTGATCTGTGTCTACGCGTCTCGTGTATCATTTTGCAATCAATGAGTTCATCTTGATCAAAAGAAACCCAGGATGTCCAGTCTTCATTTGGGTAATCCAAATCTACTCTCTCACGTTGGCAGTCTTCGTCCCACCAGGCGGTCTCCCTGGCGAATGATAAAGACTTGAAAAATGGTGTTGATCCTGCGCTGGTGGACGTTGGGCTTGCTATGAAGAATCGACGTTAAGAAAGGTGTTCATGTGATCATCAGGGATCTACCACTTGCCTGACCGATCATCAAAGCTAGCTTCACTCTCAGTCTTCGTCCTCTCAGTCTTCGTTCTCCCAGTATCGGATCAAAATAGCAATAATACCTAGAGTTAAGAATTTAAAGAGAATATACATCGTAAATATCTATTATAATAAATACACCTTTATATTAAGCGGAGATTGTAATAAAGGATCTAGTAGGGTCTTACTAGCGAGGCAGTTAGTCTTAATATTATATATATCCCCTAATCTACCGCTTTTAGCTAGCTTGTTAGCAGAGCGGTATAAGTTATTATTTAGATCCGAGTTAGCGATAGATTATAGCACTTTGATAGTAATATTTACATCTTCGGCAGAGTGGAACAAGGAACTCGGACTCGGATTTTAACTTGGGCTTGTTTATTACTACTTGCTCGTCACTGAGACAGAAATACAGAGACGCGTCATCCTATACATGTAGCCTGTTTGCAACTTACTAGGACATAGCACAAGGCATGGCCATGAAGGAGTTTCATCACCATCGAGCTCGGCACTTAAAGCTCTATCTTCATTTCAGTCACGTATTTCAGTAGGGGCGAATCTATCATTCAGCAAGTTATCATTAGTTACTCGAAGAGTGGTCAAAATCGAAAAAGCATAGTTGCGTTTTGAAGCGGGCCTGCAATTGAATTGGGGCCCGAATTTACAGCCTCCCAGCGTGAAGGGAGTCGATAACGTATCATTGGACGTGTATTTAACAAGCATAGGGTTCGCCTTGAGACATGTTGACTTTACTGTCGATATAATGGATCACTACTTTTGGCGTACAGCAGGGCAGTTCATGTAGCCAGCATAGGTTGTAATTGGGGCTTAGATGGTCTTAGATATCATAATGGAGCGACTTCGCATACAATGACCGGTTTTCATAACATTCCAGAACTGAGTAAATTGCTCGTTTTTGTTCATCATCAATCTCTCTGATACTATGAAACCGACTCCCTTTATCTCAAAGGGTAATCTTGACGTGGGTATCAGGGAGTTTGTCGTAAGGCTTTGGGGCTCCAGTCCCATACTCTTTTAGAATCTCTGGGGTCACTCCTGAATAATCCACCAGTGGCTGTCTATCCGTACGGTCGGACGCGTTGACCTAGATAGAGACGATTAGCTTGAGTATGTCTTAACCTCTTGTTATTCTCACCCATGATCCATGCACGCCTTCGCGTAGTCTGAATGGTAACTCAATAACACCAATGGGGCCACTGGTGATTTCAAGGGCGTCCAAGATTGCCAAATAAGCGAGCGTGGTCTTTGCGTCTCGGATGCATACAACGAGATACCCGTCACCTTCGGGAGCCGCAAGGTTGCGAGGAACGAAGCAAGGTTCACCAACGGTGACGCCATCGCCAGCTCTCCAAACTTTGCTCTCACCGGTGGCATGATTAACATGGAGGACTCCATTGAACCCCATTTCCCCAGGAGTAGCCGCGTATGCGTGGGTGTAAGGTTTTGTCTGGTACCTATCATCGCTACGGGCCATCTCGCCGGGGACTTCTGATAGAACGGTGGGTAACTCCATGTAGTCAGAAGGGGATTGGGGATCGATTTTAAATCGCACAAACTTTCCTTCGATAGGGCGCGTTAGCTTTCCTGCATCAAGCTCAGGGTGCATATTAGGAAACACCCCAAAACCATCTCCGTCATTGAGGAAAGTGTCCATGTATATGCATCCATCTTTCTCGAAGTAGTTAGAAAAATGGCCCCAGAAATGATTCTTTATACTCTTAAAGTATCTTACATCCTCTGGTTTGGGATTACGCCGAGGAAGCACGATGAACGTGTTATGCTTAAGGAAAGGTTAGATGTAGTATTTCGAGAGTGGATTATAGGGACACATACCAAGAACCTATTGAAACGAAAGTGTGTCCCAGCTTCATTTTTCATGTACTCCACATCAGTTTCAAAAGGGGTCATGCCAAAAATAACCCAACTAGTAACATTGTTAGAGCTTTCATCTCTTTAGCAGGATAACATAGTACCAACTTATCAGTAGCAGCCATGTCATGTGTCCACGACACATGCGGCGTTTTCACCCAACATTCATCGACCTTTTTACCTTCCTTGTTAAAGCGGTAATAGACAAGATCGTTAGAGCTATAATCAATGAGTAAAAGTTTGCTTGGGGTAGATGCAATAAGCTTACTTCAAGCCCTTTGCTTCGATGCCATAGGCCATCATTTCCCCAGTAGCAAAGTCGAACTTGGGATGAGCTGTAAAAGTGCGGGAAGTAAGTTGTCCCTCAAAATCGTAGATGCCTAATAAAGGTGTGAGTAAGTTTATCCGGAGAGACTCATAAGACTCTATAATTACCGATTGTGTCTAGTGTATCTGGGTCCATAGCGATAGGGGGGCTATCCTCCTTGGTAGCGAGAAGAAGACCCTGCCAGAAGTGGATATGTGTGTTCCCAGGAGATTGTACCATATCGAAAACCCTTTCATCACCAGAAAATGGGTTTCTATAGGTGCCAAAAAGTGACTTCCGAGCAGCACGCTCGAGAATGAAACGCGGCGTGCGTACAAATTTCTGTTTGAAATCGCAGACTCCATTAGAAATTCTCCAGGCATCAATCGCACCATCGCCATTAATCCAAATATCTTTCCCATTACGGTTAGAAAAGATAGAATCACAGATAACGCGATAGAATGTGCCGTCTATTTCAGGGGGGATAGAGCCATGAACGACACAGGATGCAATCTCAGCGTCGAATCGGGTTGGCCAGTTGAAGAGGGGAGTGGCCATCGCATCTGCCTTGGCATACTGAAACTCGTCTCCCACTGGCAAGGTATCTAGCTTAGCGGCCAGTGTCGAAGAGTGCGGGGACTCAGCAACACTGAGATTTTCCTCTCGCTTCAGTTCCTGTATCTTTGATACCTGCTCTTCTTCCTCTGGTATCTGTCTCGGGGGCGAGTCGGTCACAATGAGACTTTTAAGCCATTTCAAGTCCAAGGGGCTTGGCGAATGATTACTTTCCAAATGTGGGACCATAATGTCTGGCTCTTAACCAAAGGATGAAAATCTGATAAAATGTATAAAAAAATAAGATGAGCGTGTGTTGTTTATTGATCATAATAACGGCTGTGCAAGCACACATAAATAGACTCAAAGTTTGTGGGGAACATAAGGCGGAGAGGTTTAGTTTCCGTGCCGGCAATTGTCCCCGGCCTTTCCCCGTGGGGTAATATTGAACCCGAGCCGAAAACAGTACTCTCCACTAGTTAGTGACATCTCCGGTTTAACAGGTAGCGTACCCGGGGACTGAAGTAATCCTACCCGGCCCCCTTTTAAGAATATACATCGGTGTGCAATAAGTTTGAACATATCTGCAGGTATCTTAACCTAGGGTAGCGTAATCGGGACTGCATTTTTAATACCGCTTTTTCTTTCTCCTCTCTACATACATTATTATCCTAGTAACAGCTTTCAATGTCTTAAGATAAGGAACTCTTACCTATATTGTAGTTATAGGTATATTAATTAAAGAACTAACTCTAACTTTTAAATTTAACCTAATAGGTATTTGTTTTAAGTTTTTTTAATATAATATAAAATTAATAGTATAATTTCATTATTTATAATAAGTATAGTAATACCTTTAAAAAAGAGATCTAGCTATTCTAATTAAATCTATAAAAATATTAATAATAAAAGTCTCTATATAGACTAAAAAGTAATAATATCTTAAATTTAATAAGGTTACCTACTATATTAACTATAA
>JWIV01000033.1:125771-140487 GCA_000966865.1 Fusarium sp. JS626 | reverse complement strand
CTTTTAATTCCCTTTTAAAGATATTAAAATAATTATATATACAGTTACCTTATTAATAATAAAGAATAAAGAATTTTAATAGGTAAATAAATTATTAAGCTAGTATTATAAACAAGAAAGGACTAGACTATAGAAAAGAAGGGTAATAATTATATAAAAAATCTTATAAATAATTAATTAAATAGATATTAGTAAAGAGGTAATTATAAAATTATTAAGGAGTAATAATTAAAAAAGGTTAATTAAACTAAGTATTTAGTATTATAATATATATAATACAGCTAGGTATAATTTAAAAACCTATTAGGTAATTCTAAAGTTATTTATATAAGAGTATAGTAAGTAATTTTAATTAATTAAATAAATTATAGTAATTTAATTATATAAATAATAAAGGGTATATAAAAAAGTATTATACTTACTTATCTATTATACTTACTTATTAAATACGTTAGTACCTTTTAGTATATTTAAATCTCTTATACCCTACTGATGTAAAGAATTAATAATTTGACTTAACTAATAGACATCTACTAGATCATTAACTTTACTGCTTGAAAGATATTGCAGTCTGGTACGCTCTCACCACGGTAAGCGAATAAAATTTTCGCGATTTCTAAGTATTACTCAGCGGCGTGGTCAAGTCTCCGTGACTCCATGGCTTTGCGTGCAAATGGGTAAACATGCCTGTCGGGTAACTGTCGGTCGGTCCCTCGGGACTCTTTCTGGTTCAAACCGTAAAGTTGCCGATAACATTAGTAATGACTTTCGTATAAGATCCATTTAACACTTTAATACATATCTTCCTAGTTCATAGAGATTTACTTACAGACTTTTAACATTTGGGGCGAATTAAACTTCCGCACGAGAATGCCTAATTTGCACGACTTACCAACTGGTTGGCGTCCGCTGGATGCAACCCGAAACAACGGGCCAGATCACCTAGCCTTGGAGCGCTTTAAGTTGAGAGAACTGGCAGAAGGATGGCCGATGTACAGGTAAGCACGATCAATAAAGTGAGTATTCCCGCCAAGGTACGGTACGCTGACAGAAGACAGAGATTCCTGTGAATGGGACAATTTTGCCTCCATTTTCCACCCTGACGCCCAGGTCTATACCACTTGGTCCGGCCGAATTGAGTACACCAAGTTTATTCAAGCTTCAAAGGATGGGATGGATAAAGGGGCTTTCATTGTGACATTCCCGTCTATCTTGGTATCCCACGAGTCACTAATGTCATTATATGACAGATGCACAGGTGCCATGGCTCTTCGACAGATATCAACGTTGACTGCACACGAGCGGTGACTAAACTCAAGGCAACAATCACTCAGAGACTTCTCTTAGAAGGCTGCGAGGTGGATGTCGAGTGTGATTGCCGCTTTGCATTCTTTTGGGAAAAGGTAGACGGAAAATGGGGGGCAAGATATGTCCGTCATTGGTATGAGAAGGACAAACTGATCCCAGTGAATCCCAACAAAGTTCCTGAGCTATCTGAAAAAGAGCTAAAAACATACCCTCCTGGTTATAGATATTTGATCTATTGCCAGAAGCGAGGCCAGGGGGTCACGCCGGCAGTAGACATGCCAGGACACAGACGAGACGATTCAAGCATTAATGGGAAAATGCACGATAAATTGTATGTCCAGTGTAAGGAGTGGGTAGAGGGATCGAACTTGGACATCTAACAGGGGTTTATATAATGTTCTGCAATACATAAGATGTCGTATCTACTACCTTGAAATTTTCTTGCAATAGAGATACTTAGGAATACGTCACGCCTCGAACGTTTTAAAAGCATTTCACAGTCTATAAAATATTAGGTTTTTGTTATTAGTAATAATAGGATAAGTGAAGTATAGACTGGCCCCCTAAAATCTTCCTTTTCCGTAGTGTAAGATTAATCGGTGCAGAAACCTACTTTGACACGTTCCAAACTTGAGTCAGAAAATGCGAGGCCTGATATTGTATATTACGCATAATACTTTTATTGGGGGAGAGGGAAAATAGTTCTGTAAAGTACTATGGCTTCAAATTGTCTGGATGGCGACTTGGGAATGTTGAAGGTGTCTAAATGATGGATGCGTCTCCTCAGTAGAGTAGCTCAGACCTAACATCCTACGCTTTCACAAAAGATTTAATGCAGCCGAAAGCTGACCGCTCATTCCTGTTATTTTGCCATCTATACGAAACTGCCCCTCTTTAAATATCTCTAGCCGGGAGTATTCCGGCCGAAGACTCTATTACGGCATGATGCCGAGGCCCCGAGTTCCGTGAGTCCGTGCCTGAAGTCGACCCAGGCGGGTCGGTAGTGTCCGATATATCCCCGGGTCGATCGTCTGAACATCTTACTCGGCATGTCATCTTCCGCTGCTAGTTCTATCGATACATATAGATCGCCATACGCTTGTAATCCATAACATGTAGTAACTATCTTCTCTCGTTCGAGACTTGACATTTTCCTCCACCGTTAGTGGTTAAGTTTTTCTATTTCGAATCTACCAGATATGCACGGCAATCTTCTTTCTTCAATCACATTGTACGATGGCCAACCCGCATGGCTGTCTGTTTCAATAATAGTCTTAACACTCACCATTGCCTATGCCACTCTCCAGCTCACGTTGGACCCATTGAGCCACGTTCCCGGTCCACTTGTGGCAAGATTCACAAAACTCTGGTATGCCAGACAAGTCAGGATCGGCAGGTTCCACATGAAAGACATAGAGCTACACAAAACCTACGGTCAGTTCTATTGCACAATAAACCCGAGTCAGCTTCTAACTGGCTTGCTTAGGATCTGTGGTCAGAGTTGGACCTCAGGAGTATAGCATCGATGACCCAAACAGCGTCAAGACGCTGTATGGTATTGGGTCGAAATTCTTCAAGGCAGACTGGTACTATGCGTCATCTTCCCCACACTTCGAGCATCTGAATCTGTTCGCTCTCCGTGACCCGGAGCAGCACTCATCCTTGAAAAAGAAGCTCGCACGCTTCTATACAATGACCTATGTGGTTAACTACGAGGAAGCTGTGGATAGAAACGTTTTCATATTCTGTGAACGCCTTCAAGCCTTTTCTCAAAAAGGTGAAACTTTCGACTTGGGACATTGGGTGCAATGTTTGGCTTTTGATGTCATTTCGGAAATTACGGTCAGTTAAGTCAACGCTCAGGGAATGAGTGGCTGATTTCTATCCTAGTTCGGAAGACCCTTTGGCTTCTTGGAAAAAGGCGAGGATATTGACAACCTCGTGGAGAGCCTGGAGGGAGTGCAAAAGTACAGCGCTGTGGCGGGCGTTTTCCCTTGGTTACATTATATCATCACCGTGATATTGAAATACGACCCGACTGCAATCATACCCCGTTTTGCCATCAAGCAAATTCAGCAACGACAGGAGCTTGGGCCCCCAAAGCACACGGAAACTCCGAATGACTTTCTGACTACTTTCCTTGAATTGGTCGAGAACGATGATGGATCCGGACAGTTCTCGCCTGAACACATTGCTGCTTCTTGCGGCATGAACGTAACTGCTGGAAGTGACACGACGGGCATCAGCTTGGCCTCGGTATTTTATTACCTCGCCAGGCATCCAGAGTCAAGCAGAAAGGTTCTTGACGAGCTTGAGTCCACCTTTCCTGACAGAGACAAATCGCGATGTTTGAGCTTCAAGGAGACTCAGGCATTGCCCTACCTGCAAGCTGTTGTAAAGGAAGCTCTGCGACTACACCCAGCCACCGGCCTCCCACTTGCTCGCAAGGTGCCGAAAGGTGGCGTAAGCATACTGGGCAAATTCTTCCACGAAGGGGTAAACCTGCCCTTTCATCTGATGTAATGGTACATAGCATGCTAACTGAGAGTCAACAGAGCGTTGTCGGGATCAATCCTTGGGTCGCCCACCGTAACCGAGATGTTTTTGGCGAAGACGCAGATCAATTTCGACCTGAGAGATGGATTGAAGCTGATGTTGATACGGCTAAAAGTATGGAGAGATACTGGATTCCCTTTGGTTCAGGGTCCCGGACATGCATCGGCAAAAACATCAGCATGCTCGAGATATCAAAAACCGTGCCAGAAATATTGCAAAGGTTCGACATACATCTGGTTGAGACATCAGAGCAAATGTTCCACCAAACAGAATGCGACTGGTTTGTAAAACCAAAGGCTCTGTTTGTAACTGTCAAAGGGAAGTCTCAGGCTTAATTAAAATAGTCTCTCCTTTCACCAGGTCTTTACAATGATATGCCTTGTGCGAAAGTCTATGATACTGCTGATTAGGCGCTTATGGGGAATGCAAAGAGATGCAGAGAGGTGTACCTTGCCGGCCACTATGAACACTACTCAAAGGGGAGCCAATTTGTAACATTTAGGTATTGTGGCCACTTCTTACTGGAGGAAGATAGAAGCAAGTGGCTCGCTAAAAGATGGACTGGGTTGACATGTTCTCTGATTGAGCAAACTATACAATGACTACAAATAAGAAGTTCCCACCCCTCCAACCTACCGTGACACATTGATATCCGTCCACTAGTTTTATGACCCAATGAGGCTGTGATAAAGAGAGAACGCCCTCTACCTCATAATCGATAGGATATACGGTGTCTAGAACACCGGGTCAAGTAAAGTGGCAAAGGCGCCAAGGCAATCAAGTTTATCGAACCGATTTAGATCTTTAGGCACGCACGTGGCACACTCGTAACAAATTTTACATTTCGCCGGTTCATTCCCCTCACTTTGCCCCCAGACCTCTTGCATTTCCCTCTGTCCTCTTTAATGGGTAATCATTCGCGAACAAGAGCATCCCCATAGCTCGGCCTTTGTACCTTATTTAGTGCAATACTCACTCTGGTTCACCTCTCAAAGTATGCCTCTAAACGGCCATCCTGCTGCTGATGCCGAGCGGCCCGATCGGGAACGCCCTCCCAAGCGACGCCGCATCGGCGTTGCGTGCATATACTGTCGGACTCGCAAATCAAAGGTGTGATTACTAACTCTGTGCTGTCTTCAAATTCGGACTGACAAATACCTTTCTAATGCGACGGTCACCGACCCTCATGTGGCTATTGTGCCAGTTCTGGGCTACGCTACACTTACGAGCAGGGTCCAAAGTCGGTAAAAAAGTATTCTTCTACGTCAAGTTTAAATCGTGTAGGGTGCTGCTAACCAGGCCTGCGTCAGATCCAACGGCGAATATGACCACCGCTTGAAAGCCATCGAGGAGACACTCCAACAGCTAGTTTAGACAAGAGAGGACCGTTCCGATGATCCTCCGCACATAGCTGATTTCAGTGCCGCATCACAAGCTCAGACCATGATGCTTGAGGTTGCTGATGCACAGGATCCAGTTAATGACGACCCGGGGGTTGATGGCTTGGCAACTGTTAATGGAAGCCATACTGACTCGCAATATTTTGGTATGTTATTCTCTTGCCGCGGCCTACGTGTATTGACTATGTACTAGGCCCTTCCTCCAATATCGCCTTCTTGAAGGTGGTCTCAAACACGACTTCTGCTGTCCTGAGATCGCTTGTCGCCCATCGATGGCAGCGTCATCACGACTCTCGGGAGAACCGTGCTGTCTCGCTGGAGAATAGGAATAACTTACATGAGACTCTTACTCGCCTACCATCGCCAGCGCCGGCTGTCTCCCAGCTCCATTGTACCCCCTCAACCGACGGTTTGCAGACATCAACTTTGCTACCTACCAATGTTGAGGTCCTTCACCTGCTTGGCCTTTACTTCTCAAACACAGGAGTCATGTTCCCGTTCATCAGTGAAAGGCGTGTATATGCATCATACAATGCTTTAAATTCGCATGCGTCATCTGGGTCTAAGAAGTCTGTTTTGTGCGTTCTCAACGCTATCTTTGCGCTGACCACCCTAATGAGCAACAAAAATGGGAGTCTAAGCGCCACGAGCGAGGCCAAGGCCGATGTCTTCTATCATAGAGCCCGAGCCCTTATTCCCAGGTCCTACCAAGGGTGTAGCGATATTGAAACTGGTAAGTACGGCTATGTTGTGAACTTGATGCATCCAGATCCCGGCTTACCGTGGTTTTAGTACAATGTCTGATTCTGCTCAGCCAATACTGCCAAAATACCCAGCGCCCCGAGGAAACATGGTCTTTACACGGTCTTGCAGTACAAGCTGCCGTGCGAATTGGACTGCCTTCGACATCGAGAATGAATTCGTCCTCAGGCGTCGAGCGTGAACTACGGAAGAGATTGTGGTTCGGTTGTTTCATTCTCGATAGGTGAGCAGTCAGCGTAGGTGCGTTTCGCTATGAATTACTCACTAACTCTCACATGACAGAACCCTCAGTATGACACTCGGGCGTCCTCCCATTGTTCAAGAACGTCTAGGAAACATGGAACTGCCACTGGATATGACTATGGAACAGCTTGGAATTGGATCTAGCAGCTCACCAGAGTATAACGATCGACCGTATTCAGCGCCGTTTTTTATCGTAACAATGTAATGTCCTCATGTTCCTGGCCTCAACTCCCCCATCATGCTGACAAACTGAGAATGTAGCCAGCTCTATAAAGTTCTAGGCTCGATTATTAGCAACCTCTATGACTACAATCTGGACGAAGGGCAAAGCGCCTTCCATCTAGAGACTACCAAGGCCATCGCCTCGATTGAGAATGATCTCGATGACTGGAGACAAAGTCTCCCCAGATGCATGCTTGAGCGACCTTGGGACAGAAGCTCATCTGGCACATCACCCCCCCCCCCCATGACGCGGTGTCTGCTAGGTTGAGCGCGGTAACGCACCTACGATACCTCATCGTTCGAATCCTACTCCATCGTCCAGTCCTCCAGCATCTTCTCAAACAAAAGCAAATGACTCCTCTGAGCCCCATCAGCCAACATCAACCCATTCTGGAAGCCACGGCCAATGCAAGCGCAGCCATTTGCCAAGATTGTGCTGTGCAAATTATTGCTGTTGTCTGTAAACTTAGCAAGACAATGAAGTTGCTAGGGGCACGCTGGTTTTCGATATACTACAGTACGTATGCCTTTTTGACGCCTGGTCACTAAGCTCTAATCTCTTCCCAGAGTTCAATGCCTCCCTTGTCATCTTTAGCTGTCTTATTCTGGAGCCGAATCGAGACGACTTGGTCAAGAATTTGAAAATGGCTGTTGAAGCGACTGAACGACTCGATACAAATACGCAAATCTCTCGCCGGGTTCTCAAAATCTTACATAGACTAATAGGCATGTCTGAGTCGTTGAGCGAACCGTCCCTGGTAAACGAAGATTCGCCCAATTTGAACTCTAAACTATCCGCTACAGCTTTTACTACATCTCACCCTGAGTCATGCGATGAGCTTGGCCTTTTGTCCGAATCTCATACCAATGGAGAGGCACCTAGCCATGTTATGGATAGTTTAGCGCAAATCCTCTCCTCTTATCAACCTGGAGATATGGGAAACTTCTGGCCTTTAGGTGGTACCCAGGATAACCTTTTGGGAACACTAGATTTCTAGGAATTTGTTAACCTATCCTGTTTTCGTCCTGCCATTGGGCAGCCCGCTTGTGCTTATGACCTGAAATATTAGTTATGGAACTATAGACCAATGGCAGCCCAGATTTGTGGTAATGTCGAGAGCCAGCATATATTATTGAGCCAAAACGTGTCAAATTCTTGACCTAGATCCGTACTTGCAGCATTGTCTGAAGCTACTAATGGGAAGACTGTCTGATGTCTTGAATCCAGGTACAGGACCAGTGACCCAAGAGCAGCTGCGCCACAGGGTCTCGGGCTTTGGAAACGATTAGTGCTACAGCCGAGGTCTTTAAGTCCTGGAGAGCTATGACTATACCTACGCAGCGCCGTATTGTCTTTACTACATGAGGCGGAGATAGTTGACAGGGACAGAGGAGTTGATGTAGTATACTTAAGTGTAGTATATCTAGGCCGTGGCTGAATTAAACGACGCCTGGGCTATTAGTTACTACTATATTAAGAGAGGTTATATATCTATAGCTAACTAGTGCTATAGGTCTTAAGAGAATTATACCCTTTAATAAAAAGATAATAGCTAGAGAATATATTTTTAAAAAGGTAAGTCTAAGGAAAGAAGTATCTTAAGTTACTTAATAACATATCTAGCTAATAGAATATACAGACTATTACTAATATATTAACTGTTAGTATTAGAATAAACCTTAAGGTTTTTTAGTTTCCTAAAGACTTTAAGCTATAAAGATAGCTACAATTAAATATAAACGAGCTTTTAGGGTTATTTTTCCGTTTTTTACTAGTCTTAAGGTATATAATAATAGAAAGTAAGGACAGGTATATAGATTATTCGGTATACATATTAATAGTTTCTAGCTTTACTTAAATATAGATTTTAAAGGCTATAATTATTATCTTTAAGCTTTTTAATATTAAAAGGATAAATTCTAGTTTAATAGTAATAAGGGAAAGGTTTTTTAATAAGGCTACTAAGTATAGAGCTGAAATCTGGCTATAAAAGCTTATTTAAAAGAAGATAAGGATTCAAGACTTTCTAGCAAGGTCCTAAAGAGATAGAGAGCAAATTCGTGACAACAATATACAAGCTCTGTAAATTACTGATTTCTATCGACGAAGACCAGCTTCCTTGAAGAGAGGTAATATTTTCTCCCCAAAATACTCATCCGGTGCAAAATCGTAGAAGTTCATCTGGATACCGTCTACACCAGTTTTGTGCAAGGCTATAATCTGTTCCACGACCTGCTCTGGAGAGCCAATAATCTCAATGTTCCCACCAAGCTGACGACCTTGCTTATGTTTAGGATCACGGCGCCCCCTCCAACCATGCGCGTCGCTCTTATAAGCATTCGCGTTGCTGTTGAATTTTGAACTTCCGGGAGCCTAAGCACTTCCATCCACTATGCTCTGGGCATACGCTTCAGCCTCCTCAGCCGTGTCTTTGGCGATGATGATCGGGTTAATGAGAGTTTTGATCTTGCGGCCAGTAGCCTCAGCAGCTCCTTTAATAGTGGCGATGTGCGCCGGCAAGGTTTTAAGGGCGCTGTCTATGTGGGCACCACCAGGCGATGTGATAAAGATTAGATTAGAATACCTTACCGCAAAGTTAACACCTGCGGCAGAACCAGTGGCATTTACAAGAATAGGGCGTCTGTACAAAGGCTTAGGGATAATCCAAGCATTCTCCAATCGCCAAGCCTCGCTCTGGTAGGTGAGGTTCTCAGTCTCTCCCCATAAGTTGTTGACAATGTCGATCAGTTCGCCAGCTATGCTGTAGCGCTTGTCGGGCTCGATCTGTTGACGTCCAAACATCTCAGACTCAATAGCGCGATGCCCCGTAACAGTATTGATACCCCAACGGCCCTTCGAGATATGATCAAATGTAGCGCCCCATTTGGCAACATGCAAAGGGTGTAGTGGGCCATACAAGACATGTAAAGTTGAAATGAGCATGATAGTCTTGTTTGCCGCCGCCATAGCACCAAGTGCCATAAACGCATCTATTAATGCCTCGCCATCATATCCACCTTTGGGCAGCCACTGAGAGCGGCTAAAGGCCAGCTCAAACCCGAGTTCCTCAGCCTTCTGAACCAGTGCAAGGTTGTAATCAAATGTCCAGCTGTTGGTCGTTGGGTGTGTTGACGTTTTGATGTCTTGGAGATTGAGGAAGAGGCCTAAAAGAAGCGGCTGGTCTGACGCACGACTGAGTGGGCTATCAGGAAAGTCTCCAGGTCCCTTGAGAGCCGGAGCCCCTTCTCTAATAGGTGCATTAGTCATGGCTTGAAAGCTGTACGTTCAATACCTGGATAGTGGTAGTGTTATTTACTATTTATCATCTGGCGGCGTGCGTTATTTGAACCCGAATCACATCATAGCATGGTTTATTACGCAATCTTTATGACTCCTCGACAGATAAATCTCCTTGTCCACATCATCTCGCATTGTACGATCTAAGAGCTGTCTAACAAGCAGGCTAGAAGATCCTTTAACAGCTCATTACACGTCAAACTCTTGCAGGGATCAGACTCATACCTGAATACTCCATAACGCAATAACTGCGAATAGTCTTATATTTACTGTATTACCGTAAGAGGAAATATTTCGACTTAAAAGTCGTTAATAATTAATAAATTTATCTATATAAGTAAGCTAATAAAAGTAGAATTAGGCTACTACTATTACCTTATAGCTTACTATATTATTTTATGTATTAGATACTTGATAGATTATAATATATAAATTTCCTTAACCTTAGAAACGTTTTATTGAGCTATTCGATTTTAAAAGGTGGATATTTTAGGTAGTAAGATAATTTAAGCTTTAAATTTATAATATAGACCTAGTTTATATTTACAGGTAAAAACTATTATCTTTTCTACTAAATAACTATATATTTAATTTAACTTAATAATTACTTTCAAATAGTCTTATTAAATGTTTATATATTAACTTATTAATATTTAAATTTAAATTTTAAATATACTTAATTTTTTTACCTTTATTTAAGCTTTTACTTTATATCTTCGGTTCTACGGAAAGTGTAGTATAAGATATAATAATACTTTAATAGTAATATCCCTAAAGAATATCGGTTTATTCTTAAACTCGACTTTATACTAGTCCCTTATTTTAGTAGTCGCATACTGGATTAAACATATCGATTAAGTAAACTTAAGTATATATTTATATTAGTCCAAGTGGTTAAGTTCTATAAGCTTTCTGTCGTCTGTAATTATCCCCCGCCGCCTTTAGGGGTGCCATGTGTATTCTTTCATCCTACACAAACTGTTGCTTAACAGGACGATATACTAATTCTTGAATTTTCCTAGGCAATGCCTATGTTGCCGGTATGAAGGAGGATCTACACTTTTATGGGAACGAGCTAGTGCAGTTAAACACGCTGTATAGCGTGGGTGTTGTACTCGGGCAGATCCCTTTCGTCTTCTTATTCACTTACATCCCCATGCATTAGGTGATACCTTTTATGGATATTATGTGGGGAGTTTTCACTCTTTTATAATATCGCGTATAATCCTTTGCGGAAATGGCCGCCTACCGCTTCTTTGTAGGATGGTTCGAGGCAGCCTTTTTCCCTGCTGTACACTATGTCCTCGGTCAGTACGATACCCAACCATACCTTGTTTCTACCAAACTGTAGCTAAGTCGTTTCAACAGGCTCATGGTACCGAGGTCACGAGATAAATCGACGGGACGGGCTCTTTTACTCTGGCTATGGTTTGGCTCTATGACTTCCAGTCTAATCGCATCCAGCGCATCGGCTTATCCAGATAGAAAGCTTGGCATGGCCGGCTGGCGATGGTTGTGCATCATCTGCTTCGCTATGACTCTACTTGTCGGGATCATGGGGATTTTCTTCATTCCTGGAACCATTGCAAAGCCGAATAAGCTATTCCTTAGCGACAAGGAGATTGAGATAGCCAGAAGCCGCCTCGAGCGCGACGGCCACAAGGTGGGCGACAAGTTGAACTTTCGACACATCAAGCATGCCATTCGAACCCCACGCTTCTGGACAGTCGTCGTCATCGACGTGCTTTGGAAAAACGCCGGTGCTTACAAGACATAGGGTGCCTATCTCCTGTGGGTGAAGAGTTTGGGTCGCTACAGCAAGTCCAGAGTCAACGAGCTCGGTTCAATCGCTCCAGGTCTTGGTATTGCATAGGCGCTCATAGCTTGTTTCGCCTCTGACCTCTTGATCGGGCCAGTCTGGGCTATCTCATTCTCATCCCTCTGGAATACCGTCTGTCGTCTGATTCTGACTATCTGGAACGTCCCAGAAGCCGCCAAATTGTTTGCCTTTACAACTTCTCTCTGGGCAAATGCCATGTCGGCGCTTGTCACCATCAATACTATTGCGGAAGCGACTAGCGGTTTCCTTCCACTAGCTTTGTTCCCAACCGTCGAATCGCCAGCGTTTCCCAAGGATTATCCTTTCTGTCTGGCTTGCGCTATATTTGTTATCATCTTTACTCAGCTACTTGCTTGGCACGAGAAGCGTACTACGTATGTGCCGACTGCATTCGTTGCAAGTATACACAGAGGCTAAACTAAGCACAGAAAAGTAGAGGTTACACATGAGCAAGATACTGATAATCTAGAGGCCGATAGTAATGAAAATGTCAGACAGATTGGCTATAGAGCTGGTACTAAATAGTACCAAACCACGGTTATAAAACACACTGTATTTTAGGGACACAGACATAGGAATGTTAATTACTGTAGGCTGGAAGCATTCATTTAGCTTGTAGAACCTTAGATGTTGTTCTAGATGTAAAATTACCAAGGTTTTCACATGACTTAGTTATTCTAGTTGACTTACGTACTCAAGAATACATGTTTTTGATCTAAAAGAATAAACCTGAACATTAGCAAATAACTTGTCAAAGTTTTCTGTAAAAGCATTAACAGAATAGGGAGCCTCTACGTCTGCTTGAACCAGATCACACAGTTCTGACACAAGCCCTCAAAGTGGGATTGTGAATAATAAGCCTTGAATGAAATCTCAATTGTTCAAAGATTTGGAAATATTCAAGCGTTGAAATCAATTACACAACGACCTGCGATCTCTCCTCGTCGGAGGAGATTAACCGCTTCGGGCAGCTTATCCACGCTGAATGTCTGGTATACAGGGTTTAATAAGCCACGTGCAGCAAATGCCAATGCATCGTGAGTATCCTTTAAAGATCCAGTCAACGTGCCAATGACTTTCAGGTTCCGCAATATCAGGAACATGGGATCATCTCCAGCAAACGCAGATCCACTTGCTGGCATTCCGACGCACATGATCCGCCCACCGACATTGGCCATCTTTGTGGCCATGGAATAGGATGCCGGAGAGGATGATGTCACAAATACACCATCCACTCCATTTCCCGTTATGCTCTTGATCTTGCCAGGGACGTCCTTGGTTTGAGCAAAGTCAACGAAAGCCTCGCATCCAAGATCCATACAAAGTTTCTGTTTGTCGGCACCAGTGTCGACACCTATTACTCGAAGACCCATCGCTCTGGCAAGCTGTACGCCCATGTGGCCGACACCTCCACCGGCTCCTAGGAAAGCAGCCCAATTCCCCGGTCGAAGCTCAGAATCGACGAGCTATCCCAACATTTAATAAGCTCCTGCCAATAATGATACAGAAACAGGAGTAAGGGGGTAAAACATACAGACCGGTAAATGGTTGAACCACTACACATAATAGGACCGGCAGAAAAGTCGTCTACTCCTTCTGGAATAGGGGAAGCATATCTGGCAGGGCTGAGAATATACTGCTGATAGGTTCCTTCATTATCGCAATACAGTTAGTAAAGTTCCGAACCTAATAATATGGGTTTAGCTTACCTGCAACCTTTAGCCCGGTAGGAATAGCTTCAGGACAATGACATTCGTGACGCCCCCAACAGAGATCACAGGACATACATGTATCCCATGTAGGTTTTACACCAGCACGGTCACCAACCTTCCAATTCCTGACTTGCGATCCAATTTTGACGACAACACCGGCACCTTCATGTCCTGGAGACCGAACTCCATAGTCTCCCATCCGTGGGAGAGGTAGGTCTTCCAACATATAGTGAATATCACTATAGCACACACCAGTGACATTGAGCCGAATCAAGATTTCGGAGGGACCTATTCAAATTCAGTTGCCCGCTGGTATTAAATGGATGACATAAGAGATCAAGTAAGAATTCCTACCAGGCTCCGGGATCGGCACATCTTGAATTTCGAGTTTGAAGTTTTCACCGTGTTGTATTACCACTCCCGCTTTACATGTCTGAGGCAGAGCGGTCATATTGCAGAAGAAACTTTAAATCCTTAACGTATTTGAAAGTAGAGAGAGTATCACGTCACTTTAAATCCTATAGTTAATATGTGTTTGTCTTATACAGATTTCATGTTATTCAAGTAATGAGTTATCGCCCTACTTAGATTGGAGGTCCGGTGGAATGCAGGTCCGGTGGAATGTAGGTCCGGTGGAATAAAAGTCCGGTGGAATAAAAGTCCGGTGGAACAGTAGACGATCCGGTAGAGAAGAGAGACATTACAATATAAAACCTAAAGATAATATAAAAGCGAGGCGGTATTAGGAGGGGCTAAATGACTATACCGCAAGACATTTATTTTATTATGTACTTACTATTGCTTCTGCTTTTCTACTTAAAAGATATAAATGCAGGAAGGTTATTATAAACACCGTTGCAGCTACTTACAGTAAATAAAGTTAGCTGCTTGGTAATTCCAGGCTAGGTATATACCCTAGGGGGCTAAGGAGTTTAATAAGGCTTTAATAACCTAAAGAGGCTATTAAGTATAAGTTAGCACTCTTTTAGTAAAAGAAAAAACCCTTACTAAGTTAAGAAAGTACTATAGATAGTATAGTTTAGTATAAAGATAATATAATATTAATAAAGGTAAGGGAAATATTAAGTAAAAAAAGGATTTTAATAAAAAGGAAAATACTAATTTATTTAAAAGGGAGAAAATAGAAAAGGCTAGGAAACCCTAATTAAATGTTAATATATTAAGTTTATTACAGTAATTAATAGTAAACTAGAAAATATTAAAAGGTAAAAAGAGAAAATAAGAAAATAAAGGTTTAATAAAAAGGTTAGTAAATATATAATATTATATTTATATTAAATATAGTAATAACTTTAAAAAAGAGGTATAGCTATTTTAATTAAAGCTATAAAAGTATTAATAATAAAGGTCCCTA
>JWIV01000033.1:64634-125302 GCA_000966865.1 Fusarium sp. JS626 | reverse complement strand
TATTAATTATTTATTTTATTTATTTCCTATTAAGATTAAAAAACTCTTCCTTATTAAACATTATACTTAAGTAATATAAATCTTATTTATAATTAAGTATTATATTTAAAAAAAAATTTTAATTATAATTAAGTATTATATTTAAAAAATGTTTTTAAAATTATATTTAATTAAAAAAACTATTTACACTTTTAAACTTATTTTTAATTATAGGTATTTCTTCTTAATTATACTAATACTACTAAAGTAAATACTTTATAATTAATATTTTTATATATTTAATTTAAAGCTAGTTTTACTTTTATAAATAGTAAATTTATAAAAAGAAATATTTATAAAAAGTCTTTTATTTTAATTACTATATTGAAGTATAATTAAGTAAATAGATTTTTATTTTTATTAATCTTAATTAGAGGTTTTTTAGGAGTTTATTATTAATTGTTAATAGTCTTATTTCTCTTTTTTAATATTTCTTTTAAAGATTTATTAAAGCTATTTTATTATTAAATATATAATATATTTTTATTTATTTTAATTCCCTTTTAATTTAACTAGGTATTAATTAAACTACTTTTTTAAGTCTTATTATTTATTTTTCAGATTTCTAGCTTAACTTTTTATATTATTTTAAGTATTTATTTAAAACACTTAAATATAAAAAATAAAAGAGGTTTTTAATAATTAATAAAGTAATAGTTTTAATTAAAGCTAAACTTATAGTTTATAATAATACTATATAAAGTATATCTATTTATCTTTATATTATAATTATAAAAGTTTAATAAGACTTTTTTTTTAATTTTAAACTTTATTATTATAATTTATAATACTTTTACCTTTTTACTTTTACTAAATTATATATATTATATTTAATTCTTATTAACCTTTTTATTTAGGTATTAAATCTTTAATTAATTAGGTATTTTAAGCTTTTTAATTTTAAATAGCTTAATTAATAATATTAAGCTTAAGCTTTAATATGGTTAGGCGTTCTTACGTTCTAGGTATTATAGTAAAATTAGTATATAGAATATATAACTTATACTTCTATATTAAGGTTATGTTTTAAAATATATTAATTATATTTATACTTTAATATATATAAAGTATTTTTATTAATATATTTTATAATATTATTATTATTATTTAATTTTATTAATAACTCTATTAGTATAAGAAATATAATAATATTTAGTATATTTTTATTTCTAGGTCGTAAATAGTATAATATAAATTAAGTATTTAAGGTTTACCTTTTAAGTTAAAAACCTTAATTAATATATCTTTATATTCAAGGATTAAAAGGTTTTTTAAATTAATATATATACCCTTACTATAAGGAGCGCTATATAATATTTTAAACTCTTAGATATTATTAAAAATACATATTATAATTTCTAAGTTTAATATTATTAAGTTTTAAAATAAAAATTTCTTACCTAATATTAAAAATATAATTACCTTATTTAAGATTAAATATTATATCCTATTTAATTAACTTAATTTCTCTTTTAAGATTTTTTTTATATTTCTTTATTTTATTTAACCTTTTAATTAAAAGAATTTAATTACTTTTATATTAAAGTAAATCCTTTAGGTACTTTCTTTAAAAGTATAAATTAATAAAATATAATATCTAGTTTTTTATAAGTTTTTCTATAGAATATATATTTTCTTTTTTCTTAAATTAATTAATAAATACTTTCATTAAAAACGTATAGCCTTTTTATAAAGCCTTTTTTAATAAAAAAGGTTTTATAAATATTTACTTCTTACTTTTCAAAAATAAGGCTTAAAATATTAAACTTAAAGCTCTTTTTTAT
Organism: Fusarium sp. JS626; assembly: GCA_000966865.1. Taxonomy (NCBI): domain Eukaryota; kingdom Fungi; phylum Ascomycota; class Sordariomycetes; order Hypocreales; family Nectriaceae; genus Fusarium; species Fusarium sp. JS626. Next base: position 123,479 of record JWIV01000033.1, on the reverse strand, counting down.
ATATAATTAGGTTTACTTTTTATTTTACTTTTTCTTTTTATTTTACTTTTCTTATTTAAAGTAAATAAAATATAATAATAAAAAGTAAATCTTATTATTAACCTTTACCTTATACTAACTAGATTTAATTTAAAAAAAAGATTTTAAATATATTATTTAATATAGTTTAAAGATCTTTAAATTAAGTATTTAGGTATTATGTTTTAATTACCTTTTTAAACTTTACTTATCAAATTATCTTTTCCTATTTAACAAACTACTTTTCTTAATTAATTTCAAGGTTTAAAGCCTTCTTTAGTACCCTAAAGTATTACTATTAGGTTTATTCTTTTATAGAGTTTTATTTATATTATATATAGCTTTTAGGTTAAAGAAGAAAAGTAAGATATTATTATACTTTATTAGATTATTTATTATTAAAAAGTAGGTTTTAATATAGTAAGGGTTAATCTTTTTAATTATTTAATTGAAAATATTATAAATACCTTTAGCTTACTTATTATACTTCTACTAATTTAAATAATAATCATTTTATTTAGCTTTATATACCTCTTAATTATTAAAGTAAAACTTAAAATGGGAATTTATAACTCCTTTACCTTAAGTAATAACTAAAAGGTTTAAATATATTATTCTTAATATTATAACTCTTTTTTTATAGTTATTATATTTAAGTCTTTTTAGCTTTTTAAGTTATTCAATAATAAATTAATCTAGGATTTTTTACTAATTAAAATTATATAACTATTCTATAATTACTTTTATGATATAGGCTTATTTAAATATATTTTAATTACTTAGGTTATTTAAAAGGTATATCTTAAGGTTTATATTAAATAGTATTATATTAAGGTTTATTGTATTAAGTAGGCTCTCATTTTTATAATTATAATTACCTTAAAGAAATCTAGCTTTAAGACTTTTAATTATTAAACCGTAATTAATAGTTAATTAATCTATTTCTTTTAATAATTTATTTGACTTATTTTCCCTTTTTTAGGTTATTTTAATTATATTATACCTAAATAGGATTTAATAGGTTACATAACCTTTCTTATCTCAATCTAAGGTTCGATTAATTAAAATATTCTTTATCTTATTATATAACATCTCTGGTTTAATACAGTGCACCGGTGGGAAAACTCTTATCTATATGAGTCTATAGTATTTACGTTAGTATTTGCTATAAGATTTTGTAATAATGCAGGAAGGTGCATTCCCGAATGAGAACTAACCTAATTAACAGTCTTACATAGAATCGAAAAATTATATTAGTTTTAAAGTATATTGTAAACACTAAGCTACCAGCAGGATGAGCATCCCATGTGTATGAGAGATGCCGGGACTATTAATACACATCCACATAACAATTAAAATTCATAGCAGGGCCAAATTTCAATAGCGTATCGACTCGACCGGGTAAGAAAGTGCCAGAAAGTCCAGTGTTGCGTATAGTAGCCCAGGGCTTTGCTACAGACTCCACGGGCAAGCAAAAATGGAGCGGGAGTGTCATTTGTGTTGGTATGGCAAGAGACGGCGGAAGTAAGCATGCTCGATAACTTGAATAGTTAACATACAATATAGAAGATGGGAATGCGGTCAGATACTATTTGACAAACACTTAGGAAGGTGTTTGTAGATTTGAGGTCCGTGGTCAGACTGACACTTATTGACGCAAACAAAGATAACTCAGAATGGCACAACGTCCTCATATTTCCAAGAGTTGGTCAGTGACTGAAGATGGATACAGCATCTACCGACGGTCAATCCATGGTCACAGTAAACCTAATAACTCGGCATTTATGAAATACCACTTCAGTCTAAGATGACGACGTTTAAATGCGAACCTTCCGCACATTCCGACTATCAAATCTCGATGGGTGAGTGATGAGACTTATCGATATCATCTGCTTACCATTTTGCCTCATATCATTGCTCCCGTTCACATCTGCCGACAACAATTGCTAGCTCCAACGTTGGCAGGTTGCAGATTACGTCGAGGCTATAGCCTCCTCGCCTCGATATCCCGATATGACCCACTACTAGTATATATGAGTCAGCATTTATGCCCATAACCATACCTTCGAGCTCCAGTAGCTGCATCAAGATACACTTGCCGTGCCCAGTTGCCGAAAATAGTGGATATCCTCTCCCAACCTACCCCAGGTCGGGCTGTGGGTGAATCTGGAGTAGCCGAACACCGAAACAGCAGCAAGATTTGTGTCTAAGTGAAAAGTGATATAAGAAGAGAGCGTCGTTAGATTATAATAGAGAAAAAATCAATCACTTTAGTATTCTTTCAACAATTCCTGTTTTCTTGCCATTTCTCGTGCCTTCAACATGCACAGCGGCTTGATCGAAACTCTCCTCAGTGTTCTGGTCCAGCACTGGGCGTTGGTACTCACAACAATAATCGTCACGTGGCTGGTGAAGAACAGATATCACCATGGCCTGAATAAATATCCTGGACCTCTTCTAGCGTCTTTGACGGATTGGTGGCGCTTGTATGATGTTTATGGCCAGCGACCTGAAGTTACCCTTCAGAAACTCCACGCCAAGCATGGTGATATTGTGAGAATTGGACCTAACACTCTGTCCTTTTCCAACCCTGCTGTTCTCAAATCTATCTATGGTCTTAGCAAGGGTTATGTCAAAGTATGTCCTCATCCACTAGCCGTCCTAACTATATGCTTACCTTCCTACAGTCCGACTTTTACATCGTGCAGCAATCCGTCGTCCAGGGCCATCGTCTAGCATCCCTCTTCAGCACAACAGACAATGATTTCCACTCCCAATTCCGCAGAAGTGTCAACTCTGCCTTCTCTATGAGCGCACTCGTTCAATACGAGCCCTTCGTCGACAACACTACCAAGTTGTTCTTGGATCAGACGGAGAACCTCTTTGTTAAAAAGCCTGATGTCTGCGACTTTACGCAGTGGCTTCAGTTCTACGCTTTTGATGTCATTGGAGAGATCACCTACAGCAAGAGACATGGTTTCATTGAGAAAAATGAAGATGTCGAGGGTATTGTTGCGTATCTCTCTAAGCTGTTCCTCTATGTCGCGCCTGTAAGTAAAACCTGTCAGTTGACTTGTTCACAACTAACTGTAATACAGGTTGGACAAATCCCGTTCCTCGATCTCCTCTTCCTCAAGAACCCAATTTACCTCAAACTCTCCCAGTGGGGTCTTTTCGACTCTACATTCCCCGTTGCACGCTTCGCACGTGCTCGCATGGCAGAGCGACTCATCCCCGAGCTCCATGCCGGCGATAGCCTACCCCTAGCCAACATCAAGAAGCAGCCTCTTGGCCAGGACCTGCTATCCAAGTTCATCGCTGCCCGCGAAGCACGCCCTGAGTTCATGACCGACACACTCGTGCAGACCATGGCAGTCTCGATGGCATTCGCTGGTTCAGAGACTACAGCTATTACCCTGTCTGCAGTATTTTACTATCTGCTCCGAAACCCAGCTTGCTACGAGAAGCTCCAGAAGGAACTCGATAAAGCTGCCAAGGCAGGAGTTTTCTCTGACTACGAAACTGGTTTGGTCACATTTTCCGAGGCCCAAAAGTTCCCTTACCTGCATGCATGTGTCCAAGAAGCTTTCCGCATGCATCCCGCACCCGGTCTTCCCATGGAGAGAATCGTGCCTCCCCAAGGAGTCGAGATCGATGGAGAGTTCATCAAGGGCGGCACCATTGTCGGTGTCTCAGCATGGTTGATTCACCATCGCCAAGAGGTCTTCGGCCCTGACACCGATCAGTACCGCCCTGAGCGATGGCTTCCAGACCCTAAGCTGAATGCCGATGACGAAGACAAGCGCATCAAGAAGATGACCGGTATGATGTTCCAGTTTGGTATGGGTAGCCGAACTTGCATTGGCAAGAACATCAGCTTGTTAGAGATTTACAAGGTTGTGCCGAGTCTGCTAAGAAGATTCGAGGTATGTTTCCCTACCCAAAATTGGTTAGAATGAGAAGCTAACAAAGTATAGATCAACTTTGAAGACCCTAGCAAGGAATGGAAGATCATCAATGCCTGGTTCGTCAAGCAGACTGATTTCAACGTGAAGTTCACAAGAAGGGACCTGGTGCAGCCAGAATTTTCAGAAAAGCAATCATAGATCATAAACTATAATAACAAAAGTGTTGTCCTCTGTCTTATTTATTGTATCCCTGCACAGCGCCTAGGCAATGCTGCTGCTTTTGATGATTGTTCCAAAGGCATCACCAATCTCACTCAGTGCAACCTTAACCAACTGATCGGCGTCAACTCCAGGAATATCGCGGTCACCGACAGCATCCTCAGGGATCAAAACATCGAATCCACGCTCGGCAGCCTGTCGTGCGGTGGTTGAGACACAAACATGCGCCTAATTACATCATTAGCATAAACCACGTCAACACCTCATTTTACTCACCATATATCCCGTGAGGACAAGCTTCTTCTTGCCAGCCGTATCCAACACATCCTGCAGATCTGTCTTTGCGAAAGAACCAGGGAAGTTTTTCTGGATAACAGCTTCGCCATCCTTAGGCTTAAGCTCGTCAAACTCATCCGCAAGTTTGGTTCCAGGAGTGAAGACCGGGGCGCCCTCTGGAGTAGCATGCACGACGTGCACGATGTCCCCGTTCGCAGAGCGGTACTTCTCTAGAAGCTCGGCGATGACTTTGCGCGACTCGGCGACGTTGGTCACCTTGAGGTTCCCCTCGGCGTACTCATTCTGGGCATCAATGATGATGAGGACGCTGTCGGAGGTGCTTGCGGAGGAGGGCTGGACGCCGATGAGCTCACGGAAAGATTTTGCTGAAGCCATTGTTGATATTTAGTTAAGTTGTGCGAAGGCAGAAGTTCTGGCGCTGATCTAGTCCTTTATATATCGGTAGGTGAAGGAGATTCGTGATTCATGACCCCTCATCAAGTAACCCGAACTTGGCGATACCCCGCCACAAGGCCGAATTGTCGGTTAGGTCACGTAATTGGATATGGACCCAACGACTCACTAACAAGATCAATGGTCTAGAATCACATATCATGCTATTGGAAAGATAATGATGACCAAGCATGAGGTCTGAATGAATCCCTTAGTCCGAACGAAGAACGAATGTTAAACGTCATTGGATGATATCATCCAGTCTAGGCCGAATATGGGCACAAAAGCCGCATTAGTCACCAGGACCCGTGGTGCTATTACCGATATAACAGTAACGTTACGGTGAATCTAAGTAATATGGTATTATTATGAAAGGTTCTAAGTCTGTGGTATATAATTCATGTTCTCGTCTCAAATATCCTTCGCCTCAAATTCATACGAGGTCTAAGGCGAGATGGGAAACACATCCGTGCCATATCCGTAGGCACAAACGTGCTGCGCCTCCCATTTCAAAAAGTCTTCCAAGTCGTGATCGAGATTACACCCCATAGGGATTATCTCGGCCTCTACTGGACTCTTCTTAGTGTTAACTGACAAGCTAATGGGCATCATTGGGCTCATTGGACTTGACAAAGAGCTCACTGTCGAGCTGTCAAAGTCTCGTTGGCTCTCTGCCCATTGTTGTGCCCTCTCGAGATGTTGTGATGTAATTTTTGGTCGGATTGGCTTTGGTGATCTGATGACTGGGACATCGAAGTCTCTGCCTGATATGAGCTGGATTGTGGGTTTTATTGGTTCTCGTCGCTTTTCACGAAGAGCATCGGCAAGAGCTTCGAAAGCTTCGTCGGTCTGTTGGGTCAGACATGTTGTACATTCTAAAGATGCATTGAACGTGTGTATGTGCTCCGGGATGATATTGTATTTGTCAGATGAAGGTAGTTTGGGGAGTGTTGAATGTCTTTGTTGAACTTGGCGGCGAGGTCCTGCGGAGAGGTTGGTGGTGTCGATCTTAAGAGGTGACCGTCGTCTTAGTGGTGTGCCAGATGCAGACCGTCTGGTATCAATTGTTTGGATGTTTCTTTTGTTGTGGGAGCCATTTCTCTTGACAACTGTGAGGGATTCCTCCTTCTCGTCATAGCTATTGGAAAGCATCACGGACGCCGACTGGCTGTGATGGTCCAACGAAGGCGAGAAGGATAATGAATTGCGAACGTCGTGAGCAGCGACAGTTTTGATGAGTAAGGGTTGTGATCGTGTGATTTGGTGTGTTGATTTATTCTCTTGCGAACATGGACTTTGTTCTGTCAATAGTGATATCTCATCGATGGTGGAGATATCTGGAGTTTCTACAGGCGAGCATTCGCTCTGACTGTCAGAATCGGAGTCGGCGCTGGAACTAGAGCCGGAGCTTAGCGATTGCTGGGCCCTGAAGCGCTGTTCCCAAAAGTCGAAGCCATTGAATCGTTTGACCATTTTGAACAAGATCAATAAAATAAACACGACGCTATGAGAGGATAGAGAAAGCGAGTAAGATTTTTTGATAAATGCAAAAAGGAAATCGAAAGAAAACAAATAGCATTCGGTTGAGATTATAATGAGACAACGAAAACATTGCCCAAGGGAGCATACGCTAAAAAGAATGATGGCACTGCGCTGTAATTAGACAGCGATCACCCGTCGCATTCCAGCCACCATGGCCTCGTATACAAGAGAATCCGACGACTATCCCACCGGGCCCCATCGGCGACTCCCTCGAAAAGGTACAAATTAAGAAAGAAAATAAGGGCTTGTGACGGTGACGTTAACATGCTGTCCCCGGCAGTCGTGTGTTATTTGGTACTGTAGTGCACTGCCACTGGCACCATCCACTCATACGAGCCAAAAATAAACACAAAAGCACCAGCGGACACTATCTAGACGCTATCGGCCCGGCCGTTAAGTACGAAAGAAGCGCGTGTTGAGCGCAATTAGGGTCTAAAGCCGTAGGATTTTGCCGTGAGTGATTTAAAGAACAGAAAGGAATAGGATTTAATATTTAAGATTATCGTGGGATTTTTAGGTAGGATTTAGGGATTCATAGGATTATTACGAGTCTGATCCATCGTGGCTTGGGGGCTTAGATTGCGCACTCGGAAAACCTAGATTCCGTTGTGAAGGATGAAATCCGTCCTGTTATGGGTTAGTGACGTAGTGCGCTAGGAGTGCTATGCTTACCCTGTAGTCAGCATCCTACTCAAACCATAAATTGGTGAAACGGGCCCGTAGGCGGTGTTCTTGGAGTGATCTTCCTGTTAATTTATGGTTGAATATTAGTTCTTACGACGATGGAATAAAACAAGTATGGGAAAGGCGCGTTTGGTAGTGTTGATCAATAGTGTGCTTCGGGATCATGGCTAAGCTGCAAATACGCGCAGCGTTATCGTACGCCAGTCCAGAAACACGGTTCATCAGCGATGGATTAATATATTACTAGTTATTAGCAACAGCTGCAACAAGACAAGTACTTTCAACAGTACGTAGATGATTACAGCGAGATGGGACTTTTGCCGCGTTTATCGCTTCGGCACTTGACAGTCCACTCAATTCTTCGCAAGGATCGGCACATCACATGAGGTCAGCATCTCATCGGGAACTTAAGCATCCAGACAACGCAATTGAGCATGGAAAAACATGAAACAAATTTAGCCCCCATAATACAACTATTTCATCCATCTCAACACTCGCACAACCACTGCAAGGAACACATATTTCCTCATGGGGGCATAACCCCCTCCAAGCCGAGATCCCGAGGTTGACTACCGTGGGACTAGGCGCGCTTAGCCCCCTTAGCAGGGGGCAAATAGTTGGGGTAAACCTGGGGTTTGGCTCCTCAATCTCTCCTCTTTACAACCTCGGGTGACTTGCATTACCACCTTTCCTTACTTTGTCTCCGCTTCTGCTCTGCCTTGCCAGGATGAATAATACTCAACAACCTGTCCGCTTCGCCAAAAAGCCTGTTTCAAGGAAGAGAGCGACTAAGGCGTGTCTCAAATGTCGCAAGAGGAAGGTCAGGTGTGATGTCACTCGCACTTCCACGCCCTGTACCAACTGTCGACTCGATGGCACTGAATGTGTCGTCGCTCGTCGCGCGGATACCTTGTATGTCGTCTTGTCTATAGTATCTTCTATTTACTGATCTGTTATGTCGTAGCCCTATCACCAATCGATCCTCATCCATCGTCTCCAATGATATCCTACGCGATTGCGAAGCCGTCGCGGCATCAACGACGTCGCCCTCCTCCAGCCGCGATAACCCACAAAGTCCTATCGAAGACGCGTCGACCACGTTACACACCTTAGAGGAAACAGAGTACAGCTCTTTTGTGCACCGTGAGCGGGCGGACCTTGAGTCGCCGGCCGCGATACCCGATGATGATATCGAAGAGATTGAAGAGATTGAAGAATATATACCTCCGCCATTCGAGGAGCCGAGCGAACCCGTGCGATCCGAACTCAAAGCCTTATACTCGTCGATGCCATTCCTGAGGACACTCAATATGCGCGACTGCGACTTCAATCACCTCTATGCCCAGGGCTGTTTACGCGTCCCTTCCAAGCCGATCCTCGACGAGTTCATTCGCCATTACTTCCTTTATATCCACCCGCTGCTGCCCCTCCTCAACGAAGCCGACTTCTGGAATGCATATGATCCTATACCATCAAATAATGCCAATCCCGGGACACCCGTTTCGATGCTGCTCTTGCAGTCTATGATGTTTGCCTCTTGCACTGTAAGTTGACGCGGCCTTACGTATGGCCATTCTAACAGTCACAGTTTGTGCCAAAAGAGAGTTTGCAAACTCTTGGCTTTTCCACTATACTCGAAGCAAAAGAGTCGTTTTACACCAAAGCAAAGGTAGGACATCCCGACCCTGCGTCGCATCATCTCTAATGTAACCCAGCTTTTATACGACTTCTCCACCGACCCGGATCCCATCTCAATAGCACAAGCGGCCACACTCTTAACTTATTGGTGTCCGACTTTCCGCTCCGGACCCCGAATGCCAAATAGCAGATGGCTCAGGATAGCCATACAACACGCCAAGTCATGCGACGCCGATAAATACGACAACCCTTCATATGGACTGCACGTGTCGCAACAAGATATGAAGAGAAGAAACGTGCTTAAGCGAATCTGGTGGTGCTGCATTATTCGCGATCGCATCATGCCTCTCTGTGTGCGCCGCAATATCCAAATTACAAATGCTCAATTCGACTTCATGTCCTGCACGCCGTTAGGATACGACGATTTGGTCGACGAGCTTGAGTCATCACGCGTTTATAACATCGCCACCAAGCACAAACTCATTCTTGCGCTTGAGCGACTCACAGAGCTCTGCGTTACCCTGACGGAAATTTTGGGTCTGGTATATCCAACTGAGACATTGCCAATTTTAGACGCTGAAGCACACTCAACGGCGTATGTGCATGTGCAGGAACATAAGAGATCACTCAGAAGTTGGGCAGCGGCCACTAGACCACCGCTTGCGATACAAGACCTTTCACCGAATGCGGGACCCTTTGAAGATTCCGCAGTGTTGTTCACTAACCTGGTATGGATTTATTTCCAGTAAGTTTATCATTCTTCGAGCTCGGTCTACGTAACTGACAAGATCTGTAGTGCCAGCCAAGTAGCATTGTCCAATTACGAGCTACATCTTGGCCTTGTACTAGGAATGATTACACAAGCAGCGACATCGGCGCAAGAGACACAATTTCTTAAGAACAACCGAAGAGATTTGAGAAGTGCCACGAAAAGTATAGCGGAATGCTTCGCCAGACTTCATCCACGCCGCCTAACGCGTTGGCTACCGAGTAGTGCCGTAGCGTGCACGGCACTTCCACTTGCGATGCATATGGTCGATATCAAGATGTCTTCTGCTTCTTCAGCCGCCGAGATCTGGGCACGTCCGGAGGTCGCATCGAAACAGTCACGGCTTAACGTCCTCATCCAAGTCTTCAGAGAGCTTCACCCTAAATACGACGGCGTGCACTCTATATCGAAGACAATTCGATACTTCATGGGCAGTTATCTTGAGCCCGAACAGAAGTTACTCACAAACGACCATGTCGATGTCTTGGCTCGAAGTCCTACACAATATTTGCGACTGGCTTTAACAATTGATGTGTGTCTTAGCCAGGACCGACTGGCACAAGACAGTGACTTCCCAGCTGCCTTGAGGCGTTTTTTCAACCGGAATCAAAACCTGATGCCAATGCTATTCGGACAGCCGAGTATCCCGATGCCCATGACGAAACAGATAGCATTACCCCGACCGTTATCACCAGCAACATACGCGAGGAGTTTCTCTCGATGGATGGAAGATGATCCATCGGTTGGGTTTGCTCTGCAAATGGGCATCGATGTTGGACCACAGCCTTTGGTGGTCCACGAGGTTACGGAGAGAGCACAGAAAGCCTATTCAGACAGTACAGAGGAACGGTCCCCAGCATCTGAGGAGTCACAAATTTGCGAGTCGGTAGGCATGCCGGAGACGACCGAGGATTTGCTACAGCGTCTTCAGGGCGCGTCGAACTGGGCTCAGAATGACCAGTCGCTTTATTTTGCGCAACAGATGGGTTTAGTATCTGATGGGGTTACTTTTAATCCGGGATTTTTGTAAATTAGGAGGATCTGTAAGCTACTCTCTATTGCTTCTGCGAAGAACCATATATTAATTCTATGATAAGACAAAGCCAAGTTAATGAACACATAAATCTCGTAGCCCTTGATTCATCTAAAACCACCCAAACAAACCAGCACTCATAACAACAAGAAGAGGCGGTACCATCCAATGGCGCGCCTCACCACCCCCGATCATAGCTCTACTCAGAAACCCATCCGTAATTGGCATAGCCATAGAAATACGCAGCGCCTTCGCCATAAGGTTCTCATCGCCCGTAGCCTAGATGGCCGAGATTAAAAAACCGACAGAGATGTTGCGGATGCCCCAGATGCGCATGAGGGCGTGACTGAACTTCTTGGCCAGCGGCTCGGTAGGCACCGGAAACTCGAGGTTTTTGAGGATGGCGTCTGGACGGAAGCTAGTGTTTAGGCCGAGACCAACGAGCATGAATCCTACACCGAGGCTGCCATTGAAGATGATGGGGTGTGCCATTGCGATATCTGGTTTGTGTTGTATGGGGAGGCTGTTTATGGTGGAATGGGATTTGAAATTGATCTTGATATACTGTTCGGTGGTTGATAGCGTCAGAACCAATGGTGGTTGGTGAAAGATATGGACAGCTCTCTAGAATCTTCAGATGGTTGAGAATATATTATTGAGAAACATAAATCGTGGTAAAGAGAGAGACATGTATCCAAGAATATTCGATAGCAAAAACAGGTATGGGATCCTACTTCGCTTCGCTTTATTCAACCGACTCGTGATAATTTTCGGGGCACCGGGCGAAGGACTGCCCGACAGAACTAATTATATTACAATCTAAGTAGAATACTGATAAACCGTTGGTGTCGAGGCTTTTTCGCATTTCGGACTTAACTATTGTCTGTGGACATACGCCTTATTTTACTCTCGTTTATGCCGGAGATAGGATTCGGCACTTGTTGAAACCTTACTCTTGTTCGTGCTGCATCTTCTCAATATTCGGGCTTTTAGATATTAATGCTGAATTTTTGTCACAACGGCTGTTTCTGGATCTTGTTCACCAATCGAGATAATGTTCCCTGTAGCTGTAATGGTATACATCGTATTAGTCCTTGCCAAAAGAGTTTACTGATGTAGTAGATATATCGATACCGGAGCCAGGCAGTGGATACGTTTCACAAGATCAAGAAGCTCAGTGTAAGAGGAAACCATTTTCTATCATCTCATATATCCAATCTCGCTTTACGCAACCTTACCCCCCTCAGGATCATGAGCCACGACCTCAATCTCAACACGCATATCATCCTCTCCCAAACGCGATACACCGACACAAGTCCACAGCGGTTGATGGTCAGGCATCCACTTCTTGAAGTTACGCACCATTGCGTCTAACGCCTCATTGTTGATAGGGACATGATACGAGTTGACGCGAAAGACCTGGGTCCAGCCCTTGCCGCCGGCATCCTTCAGACACCTCTCGACATTGGCAAAGGCGAGGTCAATCTGCGCGTTGATCTCCTTCTCGAATTCGCCTGTGTTGGGATCCCAGCCACCTAACATTAATTAGTATCGTAATGTGAATAAGAGCGGAGAATATATGTATTCACCTTGACCGGAGCATTCGATTCTGTCTCCAACACGGACGGCCTGGCTGTAGGAGAAGTTGATTCTCTGTTTTACGCCTTGGCCTTCATAGGCATAGTATTTGAAATGCGACATGGTGAAATTGGGTTTGGCTTGGAGGCACCTGGATGAAACTTGGGTAAGATGAGATGAGCGATTAAGTCAATTCAGGTTGGGATATCATAAGACTTTCATCCTTTTACAACTTCCATATTACAGTGGTAGCCCGTTTCTTTTTGCTGGTGTCCTGGAAAAACCCTAATTTTAGCGTATTTCGAGAGCGGAATATGTATTCCGGCGCATATCGTTTTCTTGGCACTGAGTAATCTCTAACGTTACGCTTCTCAAACCTATCATATACAATCCACAAAGCAGTTCTCTTGGACATGCCGAACTCAGTTCCACACAAGCCCCCTGGTAACCCACCGGCAGCACGCAAAACACGGAACGCACGAAGCAAATACGTCCTTCGTGCTTGTCAGGAATGTCACCGCCGACGAGCCAAGTTGCGACACGAACACACGTCTTCACAATCTCCTTTATGTTGACGATTTCAGTGCGACGGACAGAAAGCATCATGCTCCAGATGCCTCGCTAGAGGGCTGAGCTGTGTCTTCTCGACTAACGTCGATCACTGTGGCTCGGCGCCGAGGTTACATGTTTCCCTCCTACAGGCTCGTATTGCTCTGCTTGAATAAGTGATTCAACTTCATGAGATTGATATCGACGCTTCGATCGCTCGTATAACAGCGCAAGAGGCCAAGTCAAAAGCGGGAACGCGGTTTTCAGAAGTAGAGTGTCAGAAGGTTTCGCAACAGGTTTCGCATGGCTGTGACCGTGATGATCCATTCTTCGGAGCAGCGAGTGGACGATTGAAACTACTGACTAAATCAAATATTTCACTGCCATCATATAACAATAATCCGCATATCCCGTGCTCTGAAGACAAGCCCATCATCCCACAAAACTAGCTCTAGGGACTCTTCCCTCGCGAAGTTCAGACTCTAGCACCAGGCTCAAACAAGTCCGTAGAGTCGCAAGAAAACCTCATAAATCTCTACTTCCAATGGGAATAGCCCTGGCTGTAAGTAGTAGACGAAGCTCTTTTCCGAGACAGTCGGAGGAGTAATGGCCGCTACCACAGCGCTCTTCTGCTCGACTGTATGATGGCACTTGCATCTCGCTACTCCGACAGGCCAGATGTCCAGTCCGATCCACGAGACTCTAACACAGCTTGGATGGCTTTTATGAAATTAGCCGAAGGGCGTCTTCAGGGTAAACTCAAGTGGCCCACCATCACGACAGTGCAGTCACTCGCTATTATGGCCATTTTGTACGTGGTATGCACCCGTAAGTGCCTTTTGTGGACAGTATTGATAACTGTCTACAGGCTATAGGGTCAGATGCAGCGGGCTGGCTACATCACGGGATGGCAATCCGGCTTGTTCTTGACATGGGCTTCAACCTCGATACTACTGCAGATGTCGGCCTAGGTCGTCTGACTAATGCCGAGGTGCAGCTTCGGCGACAAATTTACTGGGCGTTGTATTGTTCAGATAAACTCTGGGCTAGCTATACCGGGAGAGTGTGCACTATGTTGGTAGGTCATTTGGTAGCTTCCAGGTAAGATTCTTGTAATGCTAATTGACAAATTGGTTGGTAGGACTCACAAGGTTCGGTGCCCCAGTTGGAAAATGTCTTGTCCAACGGTAATCAGAGCGATGCTGTCACGACGAGTGGACCTGACAGGCCTCTGTTGCCTATCTTGTTGCGGTATCTGAGCACGCAATGTCAGATCTTGGAGAGATTCTGAACAACCTGTAAGTCTCCTAAAAACATTGCAAGAATATAACTCCACGGTTGCTTACGCACACCCCTTTATCGTTAGTTACTCCCCGAAAGGACTCGATACGGCCCATAAAAGACAAAGCTTCTTCGACAGCTGCTTTCTCGACCTTTAGAATTGGCTCTTCGCCCTCCCAAAGGAACTCAAAATCGACCCTGAACAGCCGAGCGCGTCACCGCATCTGTATACCCTCCATATGTGCTTCCAAACATGCATCATCCTTTTGGCGAAGCCATTTCTGCCGAGGAAGGCAAATTCATCAGAATCAAGCATTGCTTTAGAAGCCTGTAGGCAGGCGGCGAAAGATATTTGTGACCTCGGGAACCGGTATCGCACGTCATTTGAAAGTTTCCGTCGGAGTCCTATAACAGCAACTCACTGCACACTGACGGCTACTCTCATGGTCATGTTCCCCAGCAAAGGCAGCCGTGCAGATCTCGATTGCTGCTTGTTGACTCTGGACGAACTAGCTGAGTCGTGGGCTCCTGCGAAACGGCACTGGCAAACATTATCACGGGTGCTAGGGGAGAGAAATAACTCTGAAGATGGGGACACCACCGCAAGTTCTAGAGTGCATGTATAGGATGACGGAGATAAGGCAAATCAGAGTCAGGGGTGGAATATAGCAGGTCCATCTCATAACATGCAGGCCCAACCAATGGAATTGCACCCTTGGTCGTTCGAAGACACAATCTTCGATACCATGCATGCACTCGACTTCAGCCAAGTCGACTTTGAACAACTGGGCTTTAACCCCTTGGTTGTCCTGCCTTTTGACTATATCGGCTACGGTGTCCCCAATTTCGACCCCAAATGGATGCCGCAGATTTAAAAAGTACTTTCGTCGTTTTCCCTATTTATAAAAGAAAGCTCGACCATTGACTTGAAAATGTCACATGTGCAGTCAAATCACGGCCTCCCTTTCATCTAAAGGAAACAGAGCTTTCGTGAACTAATCACAATGGTAAATAGTGAAAGTTTATTTAATTTCTGGGTACTTTTCTGTTTGGTGTTCACACTGCTATGAAAAGGCGTAATAGCAGTACACCTCCAACTCCATCACAGCCGATTATTAGCTGCAACTAACAATACCGCCGTCATTATCGCAGTTGGTGTTAACACCAGAGCACTATGCGAATATCGCGTTAACGAACTTCTAGTAGTAAGTGGATTGGAAACTGGAGTGCGTACCTTTCCGATATTGCAGATTTCGCGACGGCCGTTGACGAGACACTGGCCTTCAAAGGCAGTACATTGCTATAAAGGTGGTGATTGGTTAGCATCACGGCCAAAAATAGACATAAAGGACATGCTACATACACCTAGTGCAAGCAGTCCAACAGTGCCCTCTTTAGCAGGTAGGGCCTGAGCACCCAATGCCGCCAGCAGTACGAAGGAGAAGGATAGGAGCTGCATTTTGAAAAGATTGCTTGTGAAGTTGCTTGATATTGATATTATGATGAAGAAAGAGAGTATGTTGGTTCTTCTATGGATCGATGGGAAGGACTTGGTATTTATGGCTACTTGCAATGAGTCCTTAGCAGTATCTGATGAGGCATGCTCAATCCCATTATTCCAAATCATGATCGAATAGCCCCATGGGGATGGGTACTCCGCCGAGCAGTCCTTCCTATCTTCACTATACGGACATGGATTCATGTCACGGGAGATCCTATTGCGAATCCTAATGAGTAGAGTAGGAAGGATCTTCGACAGTCGGCCGCCTGGAACTAATGACATAATGGACCTGAAGCCTGAATAGGGGACGGTAAACAACCAAAGAGATACTGTTGCAGAAGCCCAACGACAAACACACCGATAGATTGAGTACCCGTGGGATTGATGCCCACAACCCGAGGCGCTAGACCAAGGCGTGCAGAACTGGCAAGGATCAAAGAGTAGATCGAAAAGGATGAAGTCTAAGCCACCGATCGCCCGACTCCACAAACGCAAATACAACAAGGATCCAAACCTTGTTCTCAGTTCCCGAGCGGAACTATCCGAAACCGCGGATAGTAGAACCCGTAGGTTGAGAGACTGAAAATCACCAAACTCGACCAAGGAAAAGGATCAAACTTGACTTTGCAGAAGGAGTCTTGCAATGATGATGATGGTGATGATCTCTTGGGTCTCAGTTCACCCACGATCAATACGTCACCGATTATGTCCTATTACGTACGAGAGGAGGAGTTGAGGAGGTTATAGATGCGTCTTGAGATAAACGTAGAAAAGATGGCGAGTATAGATAGATGACCGAGGGGCGCCCTTTAGAAGACTGTACCATAACCCTTTATCTTCATCCACAAACAAACACATCAACATCAGAACCAACCCTACACACAAAACCTTTTTCAACACTATCAAAATGCGCTCCTTCGCTGTCCTTCTTTCTGCTTTCTCCATGGTGTACGCCACCTGCCATGAAAGCGGCGTTGAATATGCCACGCAAAAGACCTTCGCCCTTGGCAAGGCCCGCGAGGCTTGCGAGCTGAAGTTCGCCATCAACAAATGGTCGCCTGGCGAAGCCCTAGGTGCCTGCTACAACTTGGACAGCATCAAGAAGATAGATTTGGTCGTGGAGCGAATCAGCACCGAAGATAACGAGAGAGAGCTCACCGTGGACGAGTGCTACGATGGCTTACAGAAGGAGATCAACAGCTGTGCTCATGGTGGCACTAGCTCTTACACCAACTGGAAGTACAGGTATGTAACCTTTGACATCCTATGTGACAAAGATATGTGATGTTGATAACTGACGGCCTTATTTTAGCGCCGATCCCAATGCTGGACAGTGTAACAAGGATAACTAGGGCTGCTCATCATAGTGAGGGGAGAGAGATAGCATATGGCATGGGAAGGGGACGCTAGTAGTTGGTGAGATCAAACTAGATAGTTGTATTAGGGAGACCTGGTTGTAGTTGCTACTTTGGAGAAGACAAATATGATTTGCAAAACTACCCTTCAGAAGTGAATTTTGTATGAGGTAAATGATGACGACGTCCCATTGCCAACTACCACAATTACTGCTAGAATCATGACATTTTTTTCGCAGAAGTAATGTATGAGTATGTTGCTTGAATAATCTATCGTTGTTTGGAAGATTCACTTGCCAACATAACTGGCAAGCTATTCAGCTGCGGAACGCGCGACCTTAGCGATGATTGTCAAGACGACTTAGCCCAGATATCAGGTAATCTCAGTCTTGTGACCAAGCGTTACGAAATGACTGTAGGATTTGCTCCTCAGCTCCTCTACGGCATAACGAGACACCGAATATGGGTACATGATGATCATCGATTGATCCTTCGACATATGCCGAGAATGACCAGCAAGGTTTGACATGACTCTGATGTCATACCAATTGAGCTTGCTCACGATAGAAGTTTTTGCATTTCGTTATTTGTCAATATACTATCGCCTTACCTGAAGGATCCAACCCCTGGTAAGTAACGGGGTTTTTGTACCCCCAAAGTTGACTAGATCTTCAATTTCATAGTCAATCGGGATGGGCCGCTACCTTAATTGCCAAGGAGGCTAATCCTTGATTCAATCCTTTAACAGCTCAGCCACTTGAACAGCGGTCATGTAAGGTGGGACTGATGTTTATCTTCCGAAACATATTTGCTGGGGTCAGGGAAGTGTCCAGGGATAGTCAGGGCGGGCCATGCACGGTACTTTCGGAGGATTCTTAACCTTGTAACGCAGCGGCCGCCTCAGCTGAATGGTACTCTATTCCAAATACTGATTGTCGATCACAGAGAATAATGACGTTTGTGAATACAAGAAGATTCCGTAGATACACCAGCGATGATACGGAGGTTATTTGCTAAAAAGTTGGCTTTCCCGCGAGACAGATATTTTTCAGTGGAAAGTAATTAGTGTATATTCCTGAATTTGGCGACTTATCTATTTTCACCAGCATCATGCACTTGAAACTATACCCTCTTCTGCTGGCCGCACTCAGTGCCGAGGTATGTCGTGGTTGAGATCTGAATGGGTCTACCTTTACTAACAACCTATAGGCATTGACGACTCCTCACCAAGTGCCAGACGCATCAGCAGGAGATTTGGCCATACCAGCATCCTCTGGCAAGTTCTTAGAAAACTTCGTCCAGAGCGATTTGGATTTTGATCAATGGATCGATCGGATGGTAGAAGAAGGTCACCTATTCCGACCCAACATCACCGATTCCAGCGTCATAATCGCCAGAGACGGTGGTAAATGGAAGGTGACCTTGAAGAACGTGGCCTGCTCTACCGTTACCGGGAGCAAAGACCTTCTTGATAGAGCTGAAGCACATTTCTGCGACGACTTCATCAAGAACGCGGGTAACATGATGGCCAGGGACATGGAGATGGACGTCACGCGACTTATTTGCGACAACGGGACGTTCTGCCGCCTTGGTCTCAAGAGCGTCTTCGACTTCTTCCATCTCTTCCCCACGGCCGATGACATTGCTGGAGTGTGTCACGACATGTTCAATGCGGTGCAGAATGCTTGTCCAGATGGTGGAGGTGTTGCGGACATTGAAGTCACTGGAGGTAGCGGCGAGACCGAGTCTGGACAGTTGGAGTTTTCGTATACTTTGGGTAATGATGGCGAGTGTCAAGAGGATCCCACGCACCAGTGTTTTGACAAGGACGTCCAGTGAGAAGTTTGAGCTCCTGGTGCTCTTCAGATAGCTTACTTTCTGATTTGATACTTCTCAGTGAAAATGAATATGTATTTTGCTAGATCTTGGACCATCAAATTATGTAGACGGTTACAGTTATCAGACCAAATCTCAATAATCTCCAGTAATATTAGGGCAAATTCACAAAATCTCGCGATAGAGATGAAATTGCGGATTCCCATTAAGCAATCACTATCCAATTTCTCTCCTGTCAGTTCACGCTTGACATGGTACGTTCGGGTAGACTGCTATACGGATATCATCATTTGTTATCAAATTGAACTGCCAGTGTATGCATGTCCCCGAGATAATTGACGTAGTTGATCGTCGATGTGATCGTCCAAACACCCAAAGAGAATCCTCATCCGTCAAGTCCGTATATGAGGTAAGATCCTTCAGGATTCTTGTGAACGCTAGTGTTCACCCCTGAGAAAGCTGGATAGCCATTGTGATAGACATGCGATCTGCACGTGGAAGTATCCGTAGCTCGATCCTCCTTGAGGCTATGCTTGAGTATTTGTCATTCAGACTCACCGCTATGACTTAATACATTGACATCAAAGACAAGGTTACAATCTACAAATGCTAAGTGCAAGGCAAAATATAGATATAAAGCCTCATGCCCTTCCAGATACCACCTGTTTCATCATCGCAACTTCACTTCACATCTCAAACCATCAAGATCTCAAACAACCAACATCACAAAATCCACCACTCAACTCAGTATATCAATCCCACAAAATCGTCTAACAGTCTACTAATCCCCATCATCAGACAACATTTTATATCATACATCATGTTCGGCAAACTCAACCTATTCGTCCTGGGCAGCCTCCTCGCCCCCGTCTTCGCCGCTAGAATCAGCGGCACTGGCGCAGCAATTGAAATCTCAGACAGACGCATCACAGGAACGGGCGGCATCTTCAGAGACGGCGAAGTAGTCACCGGAAACGACATTGGCCAAGGTGGTCTTATTGTTGCTGATCCCGACAATGCCTTCATCAACGAGATCCGAGAGGCCTGGCAGACGGCTCAGGGGAGCTCAAGTGGTATCTACCAGGAGCTTCAGCAGGTTGAGTTTATTCTGTACCCGGGACAGAGCAAGCCTTGGCCAGACTCTGCCAAGTTTGCTATCTACTTGGCTCCCTTGAACATTCCTTAGATGAAGCCTGCAGGGTCTCTACTGAGAGAGAAACAGTTGGAATTCTACGATCGGGGCTCAAATGCAGTTAGATCAATATTGTTGTTTTGCTTCTCATCCTTATTCGCTCTTGCTTATTGTCCCATGAGATGTCCCGTGTCTGTCAATGATAATAGGTGCTCATCCAGCTTCCAGCATAGAGAAATATGATATGTGCAATTATTTCCGTCAAGAAAAAGGTTGTCTCATGAGTCAAGGTAGAAACACCCTGATATCAATTCATAAAGAGCTCATATAATCGATCACTGCATATAGGACTTTGGTGTCTACTCTACACCCCTCGCCTTGCTTAGTTTCCCGTCGAAATCCTGACCATAGCTGACGTTCCACCTCTCCAGGTTCTATGCTAGCCATATTCTGCCGTGTAATGATCTCAAAAGCCACACGACATAGGGTTGTGGACTCATCAGACGCGACAAGAGGGAGGTCACTGTTGTGCTCATACTGCGTAAGAAGAGAGAAGCCAAACATGCCTGTCTCACTATGATCTGTAGCATACTCATTTATTATGGCCACATCTCCAGCTAAGATGCTAGTGACAGGCGATAATATTGAGCTTTGACCACAGTCTTGCAGCGTTGCTGACTGATTGACAGATGCGAGAAGACAACGACACACTCCTGAGTTTGACAAGTCACTACCTAAGTCTCCAAGCTGTTGCGCTGGCAATGGCCGCTCGGCAAGCACTTGGCCTGGTATGGAGTATGAGATCTGCATAGGGCCATCGAATTGTTGACCTGGAATATCGCAGGAACCTCGGGCTCGAAGCAGAGCCTCTAGCTCCTCGATTCGATCTTTTGCTGTGCGCAACTCGCTTTGGGACTGGGCCAATTCTATCTCTAGCGATTCCAGCCGGGTTTTGATACGAGCGCGGTGACGACGCTGGTTATTGCGAACTCGAGTGGCGTGGTGGTTGTGAGGTTTCAAGGACCATTTCGCTATGGTCGGTGCTTGGCATGGGGATGCCATTATGAGATAAAATAATCGGGGGGAGTAAAGAGCACCCAAAATTAAGGTCAGGTTTCCCAAATCTTGAAGACGGCCGGATCAGTAATGCCTTGCAGGTTTGCTTGGATAACAATTGGAGTTTGATGCGAGGGGCGATGACATGGTGACATATCGTTTTATTACTTTGCCTGGCTAAAGTAGTGTGACTATTTGAGTGATCTACTGTTTCGGCTTAGCTCAACAAGGAACTGAAATCTTAATTGGTTGTCAAGCAGTGTAACAAACAACCTCTTCCAGTTAAGGCCTAGCACTGGTACATATGTGGGCGGGGGGAATAGAAGCCGTGAGAAGTCGTCGATGGACTATAAAGGCTGGAAATAACCAGAGAATATCAATGTCTTTTATATTATCCTTCCCACAACTCTTTACCAAGGAAAACAAATCGCTGTCAGAGAATATTGATTACCATGAACTCCGAAGACATTTACGCCAAAGTCAGCGAGCGATATGGCACTGCCGCCAAAGGGTCTGATGCAAAGTACAGCAACGCCGTCGCTAAAGCCTTTGGTTATTCTGAGGAGGAACTCGCTTCAATCCCCAAGGATGCCAACTTAGGATTGAGTTGTGGGACACCCCTTGCTACTGCAACGCTTAGAGAGGTTTGTCAACACAGCTATGCCGCTATCAATAGTGCTGATGATACTGCTAGGGCGAGGTCGTTATTGACCTGGGAAGTGGCGCTGGGCTTGATGTCTTCCTATCAGCCAAGAAGGTCGGCCCAAGTGGTAAAGCAATTGGGGTAGACATGAACAAGGTAAGCCGAAGATATATTCTCTATCAAACTAGACCTAACACTAGATGCGTATAGGACATGCTTGCCAAAGCAATGGCTCTCAAAGTCGATTACAGGATGAACAACGTCGAGTTTGTCGAGTCTCGTATTACCAACATCGCTCTGGAGGATAACATCGCCGACTGCATCATTTCCAACTGCGTCATCAATTTGGTGCCCCACGATGAAAAGCAGCAAGTCTTCATCGAGATATTCCGCCTTCTCAAGCCTGGAGGACGAGTAGCCATATCAGATATTCTTGCAAAGAAGCCTGTCTCTGATATTATCAAAAACAGTATGGCTCTTTATGTGGGGTGCATTGCAGGGGCAAGTCAGGTTTTTGAGTATGAGCAGTATATGCGCAATGCAGGCTTCGAAGGTAACAAAATTGTGTCCAAGCGAAATGAGTACTAACCAGCAACTTGCAGATCCTTTAATTGCAGACACTGGCAGTGATCTAAATGTTTACCTAGACGATTCGGCAGGGGGTTGTTGCTCGGCCACCAAGACAATGGCATCGGACCTAAACGGAGAGGATTTGAACGATTGGTTCGGTAAGTCTGGAGCCGATACTCGCTCCAAGATGCAGCTCATAACAAAATCAAAGGTTCCTTTACAATCTTCGGTATAAAGAAGTGATTTCCACATTCTGCAGGCTGCAGCCGTGGAGATGTTCCCGTTTGTACGATTGCCACTTAGTATCTGGTCTGGAGCAGTCTGGCCCGCACCGGGGATGCAGGCCATCGGTCCGTCGGCGATCACCCGGCCCCAAAGGTTCCAATAGCATGAATGAGGAAGGTGAAAACTGTCCGAGATCCATTAAATATGCCGAGCAACCGCAGCTGAAAATACAATGTAACATCAAATACGAAATTGCATCGCTTATATGATTTTGAGTTGCGCAGAGAGGCGGGGTAAACAAAGCGATTGGATGAGGTTAAAGATTTCGCGTTGATTAGTGTTACTAGGCCACTCCTGTTTCAGCTGTGTGAGACAGAACGTGCTAGTATCACTCACATACTTACACGAAAAACCTAATGAGGAAATGCGAAAATTCAATAGTCTGTATGCACATGCGTTCAGGAGGAGCGAGACGAGATGCGGTGGTGGTCAGTTGTTGTTGGAGTCTAGATGGCAGATTGGCAGGAGTATGTTTTTCGGCGTTATTAGTTTGTGCTCTGTCCTAGGTCTCACAAGTATAAGAAGCCTCAGCCATCCAGAGTTGAAAGAACAATCCAACCAGAACCTCATTGCAAACACTCCAAGACTACTCTCTCTTAGCCCCGAATCAATCCAGACTTTGGTGAGTTTGCCCTCAACAAGTGAGTCGATCGTTCAAACACAGTTCTAACAGTTTGAAAGATCACCACCGCCACCATGGTCAGCCTATCCTACGTTATCTACGCTCTCAGCGCCATCGCCGGCGTGCAGGCCTGCAAGAGAACCTGCACTGCCACAGGAGACAGCGGAACCACCTGTAGCTACAGCTGTAGCCAAGTCTGTTCAAGCATATCCGCCAATCTGGCCCGTAACACCTTCCTCGCTGCCCTGCAGAATGGCGGAAACTCGTGCTCTGCTGTCGGAACGAGTGGTGTCCAGTGCAGGAAGACGAGCAAGTTTGGCAGCTGCTATGATCACTACTGGTCTTGTGGCAGCGGCTGTTAAGAGTTGCCATGACACATGTATCATTATGCTAGACGGAGGATATCTCTAGTTATGGTAGAATATGAACTGAGGACCTGTCATATAACTTTTCTTGAGAAATTGGATCCTGGGATGCGAAAGACCTCTTTGTTTTTTAGTGTCTCAACCACATTACTGATCTACGTGAGCAACAAAAGTGCCCCTACTGTAATCCCGGCCTGTCTAGCCTGCTTAGAATCATCACCTTCCATAACTAGCAATCTTGGGTGACTCGGCGTTCTATTGATAAGGTAGGGGTTTGTGGCGAGCAAACGCTTGCATGAGGGATACTACTGTTACCCAATCCACTGCGATAGGCGCTAGCTCGTCTGAGAAAGTACCTATCTACCTATTGGAAGGAGGTCCCGCCAGCTGACGATGTATGAAGACCTGGACTACTGTAGGCATGCGGAAGGTATCTCGCTCATATGTGACTATCAAAGGGTTTGGCTACGATAAGAGTTTTGCATCGTATGCTGTGGAAACTCTTGAGTCACGATGCAATGCCAAAACAGAAATTGTGAAGCAGACTCTATAAAATACCACACCACACTCTGGCTAGGGAGGTGACAGTCCCAGTAAATCAAATGCTTGTAGATCATGTGGAATATATAAATATAAAGCAAGTTTGGAACGACCGAGGGTATCTCCCACAACTCCACCAGAACCCGAGGAGGGAGACACAAGCGAGGTCAGTATGCCATCTAAGATAGTTATCCTGGCAGAGCTGAAATGAAACAGTACTCACCTGTCCAGTAGCCAATCATTCATGTCAAAGTCCTTCCGTATATCAGTATCCCAGTAGCCGAGTCGCAGAACCAGTGCTTGGGTGAGTCTTGACCGGGGCATTCATTGCCGGGTGAGTAGATAGGAAGCTTGTGGCCAATGATGGTATCTTGGTCATCTCCTCCAGTTGGACAGGTGTCGAAAGAGAGCCAATCCTTTGCGTACATATCAGAGCGCTGTACTAAACGACAGAGTAGAAAGAATAACTCACATGAGCAGAGTTGGGGATTGACATCTACCATATTAGCTCTGCCCTGGCCCAAGAGGATGGGGAAGTGCATGTTGGGTCTGTTGCTAGAGCCTTGGTGTGCAGGAGCAGGCCGGAACCCATTCGAACATACTACTGCTGTTCTCTGCAGGGTTTCTAACCTGGCCCTCCTTGTAGAAGACACGAACATCGCCGATGAACTTGTCAATGTGAAAAATGCCAGCGAGCCCATCGCCGTTGGCATCAGCAAATTTGACGTTGGCCCGGTCGAGGTCCTCGGTGTACTTTGATTTGCCTAACATTAGACAAGATGGTGCGGCCGTGGTTGAGCAAAGCACTCATTTGATCGTTCTTGGCAATGCAAATATCGTCGGCATGTCCATTTCGACTGGATCCATTTCGTTAGTTGAAGTGACAAGTCGAGAGAACAAAGTGACAAGTCGAGAGAACAAAGCGACTTACGTGATACCAGCAAAATGGTGGGCTGTGTCGTGATAAGGGACACCCCAGCCCGGAGTACAAAAGCCGCTTGAGCCGCCACATCCCTCACGAGAAACAAAACGTCTTGCTATTCCAGTTGTTGGCTAAGACGACCAAGCCTCCAGTCGCGCCGTTCACGCCGATGATGTCGGCCATTCCGTCGCCATCCCAATCGAAGATGTACAAGGCACGACGGCTAAGCCCTGTCTCAAACTTGACGACTGCTCCCCCAAGCGTTATGAGATGGTCTTGATATGATTTAGAAGGCAAAGGCTGGAACTATTGTATTACCCCGCTCCCAGCGGCACTTATGTTTCCAGCTCCTGGCCTAGTTATGTGCCGCCCTGCATATTACCACCTACTTAGCCACTTGGGACTGCAGCTCGCCGATTGGATTCACCCATTTCATGGCAGTGCCTGCAACCCGCGCCTTAGTGTGATATATAGCCCCGGCTCCCAGAGCAGAACACCTTACTTTTGGCCCCGTGACCTATTGGCTTTGTGATACTTAGCCGCGAGTGACATTCTAACAACTGGGGTTCTGCGCAAAAGGGTGTTTGTGACAATTTTCAATTAAGCTTAAAGTTCCGCTTAAAGACGTATACAAAGCGATTAGGTGTCCCCAACAAATTGCAGATGCCTTACAGTTGTCTTGACACCCCGTCCTTTGCGATAAGAAGGAAGTTTTTCACGTTCTCCTGACTCACTTTCCCCAACCAACGAACTTGCACATTTTACTAATGAACTTGCACATTGTACTAATGAACTTGCACTTTTGATCTTAATGAGTCATGATTAGACGCGCGGCCCATGTATAGTTCACCTTGCTTCTGTATTCTCACAGCCACCACCAATATACATGACCTTGAGGAACTACCTCCACGACGGTAGCGTCCATCGCTCGATGTGCTGGCCCCCAAAAGACTAGGATCATGTTTCGAGGAATCGAGAGGGCAGTCCTCAGCCGTAATCTTGGGACAATATTTGAGGCTGAGTATCCAGGTCTGGCACAGGTCAGGTACTGGTGTCTTACAGAATGTATTGATCTGAGGTCTTAAAGCATAGAATGCATTGTTACCTTTCTGCAATAGTCACCTACGACCTAAATTGCGCGATCCAATGAGCGATTGAAGTCGCTTTGTCTGAGAGATCATCTGGCGTAATTTGGATATAAAGAGGAGGAACAAATTAGGGACATGTGAAATGGTGGGGTGCTGACCTCCGTGTAAATGCGGCTGAAAATGTTTTGCGAACCACAAAAACGTCTTGGGAGGCGCAATTTGTCTCAGGTGCCGTGAGTGCTGGAGCTAAACTCCATGGGCGGTGAACTCGTCAGTTTGCCACCCTAACAGCTGCGTCAACGGTAAAGTAGTCAAGCAGACTGTTGAGGTGATACGGTTGGTTTAGGTCATAGATCTGTCTTTGTCTCATCTCCATTTGTGAGGCTTACGTTTGATAATGAGAGATAAATAAGATGTGTCCGCTCACTTGATGAATTTGAAACCCAAAGAGCACATCATACAATCTCAGCCACCTACATACAACAGACTTTCAATCCACTGCATCCCAAAGCAATATCATCCACGATGACAGGGATCGAGCTACGGGGTCTCTCCCACGATGAGGTGCAGCTGCAATTCCGACAACTCAGTCGTAACATTACCCGCCATGGTCTTGGGGCATTTATATCCAGCATCCTCGCATTCAAGTTACCCTGGCTTCTAATGTCTGGTGTTTATAATATCGCCAACTTCGTTCGTTACATCAACATATTCCACGAACTTAAAAAGGCCGCGTGTGGTTTTGGCATCAAGGTCAAGAAGCGAGTTATCGCAAAAGGAATGCTCGAAGGAGCCTTGACCAAGTTGGGGAGCTCAATCATCACACTCGGTCACGACGACCTAGTGACTGGAACAAGGGCCGTCTCCTCCTGGCTCAAGCATGCGGGCTTATACATCGCGGACCATGTGAGCTTTTCCATGCCTGCTAGCTGCACTTTCAACCCACAGACTGTCGTTGATTGGGATTCTGTAAATCGCATGAGCCATCCTACACTGCAGAATACCACGAAAATCGCCAATTGGCCGACAGATGAAGCCCAGCAGCTGACCCATACCGACCAACACAAGTATCTGGGTTGGAAGGAAGACGGTGGAGACTTGGCGAAGCAAGTTCTAGTTGTTGGTTCGGTTCAGCTGGCAAGTAGTAAAGTTGCTGATGTTGTTCTTGAAAAGTCATACGATAAAGCGAAAGACTCATCCTGGTCTCGCCGCCAGGGGCACAGAATTAGAGGATGGTTTGGAAGATGAAACAACTGGCTGTTATTTTCTTTGTATATACTCCTAACAGGAAGGGAATACTCTGTGTGTGCTGTACCCTATCTTGGGTGGTTTATATCACAGTTAAGATATATATACTTGAGGCTTTGCAAGGAACCCTTTACTGCTATATGATAAGGGCGCAGCTCATGAGATTGTTAAGCTACGAAGTATCTCTTCCTACGCTAAAATTTAACGTCATCCGTGATTAACTCCGTCTTTTCTAAACTAGCCACTAGTACTAACTCCCTTGGCTTTTTTTTTTGCTTATTGATCTTCTCATTTGAGATCTCGCCATGAGAATCGGACTTGTAGACATAGGCTCCGTCGTCTCTGATTGTCGCGCCGGCATTGGCCGGCTGCACGCCAACATCATCGAGGTCGCTGACGCCGCTTCCATATTCCTTCTAGCAAATCAAATGACCTTCGCCGTCGGTTGATTCGCTTCCACTGCTGGAGTCTTTCAGACAGCCCAGGTTATTGAATTTGGTCATGGTGTTGACCCAAACAGAGGCCATCTTGCGATTCCTTTAAAGTTGAGATGAATGCCGTCCGCCTGCATATCCCAGTTAACTTTGATGTATCCGTCCTGCATGTCGGCATGATGACCTTAGCCTTTGGGCTTCTCAGGTCATCACTTTGAATATTCTTGACCCTCCGTACGGAGGGCTCCGGTAACGAACAATATTACATCCTTGTAGCCTAATGGTTCTTTTCAACGTGGGCGGCTGTATTCATAGGCAGGAATCCAATTGCAGCAGCTGTTTACCATTAAGTTTATGGTACATGGAAGAAAAGCGATTGGGAAAAGATCTAACTCTACACGGTAGTATTGGGATCGGTATCACAATTTATTATTTCTACCATTATTCTAAGACCTTTGTAACTCTATTAACCCTTTTTTAAAATTCTCTTAGCATTAACCCTCATACATCTTCAAGCTTTAATTTAATCGTCGCATTTAAACTACAGTAAGAAACAAAGTAACAAACATGTTTTACACGTGTACGCTCGGCTAATAAGATGAATGCAAGGTCTCATGATCCCAGCTCAAACTCTTGGAGCTGGCGATCAAGCTCCTGATTAAAGAATGGCAGCTGTTCTTCGCCGAGCTCTAATTCTAAACGCTTCTCAACAATCACACGGACCTGACGCTTTGTGACAGTGTCGAGATTCACTTCCACCAGTGTCCATCTAATGGCGGCTGATATCAACGCATTAGGGATAGCTTCATCTCCTTCGCGACATTTCTTCTCCAGATTCATTGCCGAATGCCGGTTACCAGTCTCAAGAGACTTGTTATGATCAAGCTGTAAGGAAGGCTGGCTGTTCAATGTCATACGCGAAGAGAAAGGTGTCCAAGTCTTCCTTGTGAAAGAGATATTAGGCTCTGGCGAATAGGCCCAGCCCTGTTGAGTCCACTTATGATCTTGTGTGAATGACTGGTTGGTCGGGACATATTCACCCCATGGCTGTAACGGAATGGAGCTGGGATCGAAGCCTTCGTCGTCATCCAGAGCAACAACCTGCTTATCGCCCTTCTCACCAATGACAACACGGGTGGTTCCCCAAGAAAAGTTATCTTGGTTCCAGAAGGAGTAAATGGGCAAAAAGACGGAGTGCACCGGTAATGCCATCAGGTAGATCACCATCCAGCCAATGTGTTGCCACTGCCTCTTCATAAGAAAAAGCAAAGCTTGTAGTCCGTATGTTGCTGCCAAGAGGATTATGGATATCAGTGGAAATTGCCCTGTGCCGGTAGATACTCGGATTATGAGATACATCAGGTATACGAATGTTGCCGGGAAGATGATGGTTCCGAACAGGTCCGCGAAGACAATGACACGCATACTAAAGCAGCATGCGCCGCACATGTTCTCTAGACGCATGAGTTCGATAAGGTTGTGAATCGTAGAGTTGATCCACCGACGGCGTTGTGATAGAAGTACTTTCCATGATTCTGGGGCGACCGTTTGGCACTGGGCTTCGGGTAAGAATTTGAGCCACATGCGTGGGAAGTGTTTTATCATGAGGGTTGTCAGGTAACGGTCTTCTCCGAGGGAGAGAAGATTCTTAAGATGCAATGTGTCTACATCACAAATACTATAGTCTTGGAGAACAGCATCGGACACAACAACGGGCTTCTTTCCATCGTAGGATTTGATGCGGTACATCGTAAAGCTAGAGATGCTTAGTGTGGTGCTATTGTAAAGGGGTTGGGGTACGAACCATCCGGGGAGGCAGGTGACAGAGCCGAATAATGACTCAAATGCTTTAGCCAAATGATGAGATATAAAATATTCATAGATTTGAATCATGGTCCACCAACTTCTCTCGTCGTTTTCCAATGTTGTCTCTCCACAAATACCAGCAATCTTGATGTTGTTTGCGCATGCCGAGACTAAGTGGTTCAGAGCATCAGCATGAACTGCAGTATCTGCATCCACCATGAGAAGGAATTCGTATAGTCGAGGATCAACACCAATCACATCGTTGATATGGTGAAACATCTCATGTTCCAATGGGTTCATCGGAGATTCATAATACACTCGGTTGAGAAAGCTCATTAGTAACATCTGAGTATCTCGTTTCCCACGATTTCCAGGTTTTGCTCGGGCTTGTTCAGATTGTCTGCCGACTTTGATGATAACAAGATATGGAACAATATTCCCCTCGTATTCATACAGTCCAGAGTACACTTTCCCGTAGTTGAGCTGGTCACTCCCCGATCCTATGGATTTGAATGGTAAGGCAGCTGGATCAGAGTTATTGTCGACAATGTCAAGTATGATCTTTGATGTCGGTCGGTCATTTCCCTGACCCACCACGATACCATCGCAGATAATACACAGAAGCTTGCGCTGATTGTCGTAATCGAGAGCCGTCAGTGAGTTAATGGCTCTTCTGAGAGACTCCTCGTCCTCCGTATAAGCAGGAATCTGGCAAATAACAAACTTGTCTTGCTTTGACGGACGTCGTTTAGAACCGAAACGAAGTGCTGCAGCGAATTTGATCCCGATGATGACACACACAATGACTGTGAATGCAAGCAAAAGCCAGTTGTTTACCTGGCACCTGGCGGTGTCACGAAAGTCCGACATCCCTTTGTAGCTGATCGCTTGGATGCAGCGCCAACTGGCAACGATATCATCATGCTTGGTCTTGTTGGTAGAGTCGGCCAACATCTCGTCAAGCTCAGACTTGATATTCTTACCGGCACTGTCTTCCCAGAGCTTGGTGACCTCATCGTTCAAGAACTGATACTTGGCGACGCTGTCGTATAAGTCTCGGGTGTAGAAGTAATTCGTCAGATCGTAGATTTGGCTGCCATATCTCGCCCAAGCGTGCCCCCCTTCGCCTTCTTTCTTTACCTTGTCGTTGGAGTAAACAAGGTCACCTTTGTAATACTCTTTGATTGAAGGGCTGAAATGATCCCAATACCAGTTATCCTGATGAAGGGCACTTTTCTTGTCGGTAGCGTAATAGCTCGAGGTGTGCACGGCCGTGGTATACAGAGGTGTGTTGTTTGACTGGAGCCGTGTCGTTTCTGCTATTCCAAGTCCTCTACATGCCATGTATAAAGGGGGCACAAAATAATCATCTAGATCAAACCCAGCGAGGGGTTGCATGTTTGCCGTTGTAGTCTTGATGTCCGTGTCGCTATGTTGACGTTTCCAGAAATCGGATATGTCGTAAACTTTGCCGTGTATACTGACCCAAAAGTCGTTATCTCCCTGATGAGTAGCCACTTCCTTCCGGGTCCAGGCTTTATCAGAATTGGGACACAACACAGTACCCAAGCCCATCATCCAGAAGAGAATTGTTCCATTGATCAGTAGAATGATGGAAAATAGGACCAGTTTCTCCCGCCATGCCTGTTGAACCTCAGGCCGACGCATGCGGCCAACATGACGGAGAAAGACAGATGGAATCCAGAATGTCAACGCCCTAACAACACCTACCCAGATACGGCGGCTCCAGGTAACTCTATTGATCTCAACATGTCCCGGATTCGCCATTTCGGGATCGGGAGACCCAAAGGTCTTTGATATCTCAAGTGGCCAAGTGGCAGGTAACTCAGAGTAAGACAGTCTCACATCTGTTTGGCCTTTCGCGGCGAGGCCAGTGCTTCGATGGTTCGGGGAGTCCTCGAACAGGAGATGATTTGTGCTTCCACTTCGACTGTGGTCAAATTCAAAAGTAGAGAAATAACTACTTGGCCTGCCAAGGGCTGTGGCATGGTGCTCGGTGTTCAACGTACTTCTGCTGCTTTGCCTCTTTCTGAGTTTTAGACTTGTCTCAAGCCTTTCCTCAGCCTGCCACCAAGCTTCTTCGGACATCCACACACGCTGATGTCCCACAACAGCGTCCATGCGGCGCCAACCCATCTGGATAAACCACTGCTCGATGCCATGTTTGTCAAACACATTTCCAAGTGTTGCGGAATAGCGCTGCAGAAATTCGTCAACATCAAAGTCGACAGTAAAGGTCGAGTTGGTAGAATTATGATCGGCCCAGTCTTGAAGGCGCCATGATAGCAATTGTCTCAACACAATGTTGGTGGACCACGGAGTGGCTGCGAACGTCGTTGATGCTTCTAATTTGGACGTGATATCAGAACCAGGGTATAGCGATAGATGGTACCAGATCCGACTGGAATCGAGAACAAAGCGCATGTCGAGAACATGTCGCTCATCTTTCAGAGAGGAGATAACGCGGAGAAAGCTGTCGTCTTCAGCAAGATTACTGATGTTAGTCAGAGTAGATTGCCATTCATTCTGAAGTTGAGAGGTTTCTGTACTCCGCAACCCCGCTATGCTTCTCTGGTACCATGGGCTATCAAGCATCGCACGGCAAGTATCGTCCCAGACCAAAGGGTCAACAGATGGCGTTGCGATACCGTCATCCACTGCTTCAGCATTGATGCCAAACGTCTTATCAAAGTTTGTCTGCATAGCTATTGCCCTTCCGAGTGAAGGATCAGGTATCTCAACAATAGTGATCTGAACTCTGTCATCTGAGTTATGTCCATTGGAGAGTATAGGGTTTTCGGAAATGTGCAGTGGATTTGAGTCTTTTTTGGCTTCAAGCTCAGATGCGATGGCATCGTTCGCTTTAGAGACAACCCAGTTTACCAGTGATCCGTAGGCCGAACTGATGAAGATATGGCGTTGGGAATTAGACAGGCTGATGAGTACATCGGGTTCGACGCCAAGTAGTACACCGGCTTCATGACAAGTCTCCATCATATCTTTGGAAGAGATTGTCTCGTCGAGGGTGTTTCCCAAGGTGAGTAGGCCTGCGAGCGTCACGATGAGATTACGATGATCGGCACCTTTAACACCGATATCTTTGAGCGCTTGTCGGAAACCACTTGCCGCAGATGCATTGCTGAGCCCAGCTTGCGACGGTGGCCAAGATGTTCCATTCGTAGATAGGATGAAATACTCGCCAATTTCTTTGAGCTTGAGTGAAGCTTTTTCAGCTGGCGTTGAGGCGAATGCGATTATGTAGTAAAAGACATGGAACGCGTATCTGCCAACGTCTGCAGCAACTTTGAATAGATTACTGGCTGTATCAAGACTGTGGGCGGGTATCGACAAGATAGTGCTCAACACTTTACCTTCTAGACCGATACCCAGAGTCAAAGCCAATGCAGCATATCGCGACGATGCTGAGTTATCCGGTGTAATACAATGCAGAAACGGCTGTAGGGCTTGCAATGATGCGGCTACGGAAGTTGGTATATTGAAAGGAAGAGTGTTGAGAAACGGCGCGAGCAAAGAGGGAGTCGATTCGTGAAGAGATCTAGTGACATTAGCGTTTATCTCAATCAATACCAACCTAGTACATACTGTAGCAGAATGCAATTATCTTCGGCACGACGCTTGGCATGTTCCCACACTTTCACTCCCAAGGAAGTATCCAGAATCGGAATGGTTGAGCTTGACGGGTGGGAGGAGTTCACAACCACACTGGTTCTGGCATCAAGCTGAAAACATTTTGAGAGAAGGTATGAGGCATGAATAGCATCTAGAAGCGGGACGTTTCGACTGTGTCTGGGTTGAGTGTCTGAGGTGAGCTGATCGTGGATTGACATCCTAGCTGGTTGATACGGTGCCAGTCAGAAATTAGAGGAGGTTGAAGGAGAAGGTATAAGATGCAGTTTAAGATTATTAGAGAAAGGGATGTTCTGGGACACAAAGTATAAAACAAGCGAGTGTTTGGTAGGTAGTGGAAGACAATGAGGGCAGCTCAAGAGAAAGAAGGATAAAGAATCGATATTTACATTTCTAGAACAAGTTTACATGTAAACTTGAGCTTTACGCAAAGGAGTCACCAAGGATTTCATGCTATTATTAGTACTGTAAGCTTCGTTTACTATCCGTATAGTTATACGGAAATTCTACATAAGAAAGTGAATAGAACCAATTACATGGTAAAGTCTACCGCTGACTTATCCGTACAGGTTTTTGATAGATATAATCTGGCAAACAAACCCGCTTTGTCAGCGGCAGGCTCTGTATATTTTTAGCATGTCTACGGAACCTGTACTCTTCTCGTGTTTATAGTTACCTGCCACGTCTGCACTGCCTCTAGCCTCAAAGATGACGACTTCTCAAGGCGGACGTCCCTGCCCACGGAGAAGCCTAGTGCGATCCTCAACCCCAATGCTCCAACTGCACCGAGGTACAGCCCAATGTTCGTTGACTGATTCACTTTAAGCCTTTGCACGCGCGGATCATGTCCTAGAGAATAGATCCCGGCAATGATCTCAGTATCGCTAACTCGTTAAGGTCTAGAAGCAATAGTTAAGTTAGTCGTTAAAATTTTGGAGCCTCAGGTACCCCTGTTTCTATAGATTGTCCGCTTACTCAGCGACGTTACCACTCCCCCGAAACTCCGACATCAATCCAGATCACCTTTGTCAGCGGAAACTCTAATTTCTTGGGCCTTATCGGGCTTAGGCTCCTTGACAAGCTTGTTCGTGTATTCGAAAGGGATGCTTGAACAAAATTCTTCCCATTACTTCCATAACATACTACCGCATGAAGTTGAAATCGCCCCGATATTACGAAAGAGACTCGAAAGCCCCCACGTACAGATCGATTAACAATCACGAGGCTATTGGTCATGGGCAGAAGATGGGCTTGTGATTCTTGCCGCAGAAGAAAGGTACATATAACCCGATAAACGAATACTATCAATAAACAACCCCAGACAAAGCATTTGATCTCCTCGTATCTTTGGCTTTGTCACATAATTGTGGCAGCTTCCAGAGATCTATTAAGTGTTTCTACTCATGCTGACGTCCTTTTAAATACATCAGATTCAATGTGATCGGACATCACTACGAGTTTCTTGCGACTGGTGCCAACACCACAACATCCCCTGCACCTTTGACGTAGCCGTGAGAGGCAAGTCAAAAGCTCTTATTAGGTAGATACTATCGGGGTCCTGGATCCTTCCCTTTGTCACATGTCTGCTAACATGTTCCAAGGCATCAGAGATGTTCACCACAGTTGGCCTGGACTCCAACCAGGGCTTTGTACGACCAGCAGCATGATGCCACCGCGACAGGACCCCTTCCCGCTTTATCGAACGATGTAGAATATTACGACATCCCGGACTCTTGCCACGAGCCTCCTCTGCTCTCCGATCCAATACACTCTTTGGCAAACCCTTTCACTCCCAGATCTCTAAATACTGGTGGTACTCTCGGCCAGATTCATTACGGTGGTCAACATTTGGGACAGATCGACCTGGAAAATGGTTTCCCAAAGTTTTCCCGAAAAGGCCGCAACTGGATCTTTTCGAAAACTGGAGAGTCAATCTCGTTTCAAGTACCGAGGGATATGCCCACTACAAACACCTCGAACTGTCCACCTGGATTTCCCATACTCCCACCTCGAAAGACCACTCTGTCCATTCTTGATGCTTACTTGCGGTCTAACCTTAAGCTTGTATTTCCATTCATCGACGATTTCCTCTTTGTCGACACGGTCACTCTGGCCTATAGCAGACCCGATGGTCCTGCAACCCTCGAATATCTAACCTCCAAATGCTGTGTTCTTGCGTTTCTTTCCCTGACAGATTTGTTCAGAACACCCGCTAACGAGTTTCCTGATGTGAAGACTGATGCATGTGCGAATGAAGCGAGGCACATACTGACAAGTATACTGGAGGAACCTAACATCACAACTTTACAAAGCGTACTAATTCTTGTAAGCGTAATACACGCAACAGTCTCGAGAGATTGGCTAATACCTGTTCCAGCAACAATGCGAAGCGTTTGCCGGTCGAATTTCAACAGCTATCGTTCTCCATGGACTCGCCTGCCGCATGGTTATGGTGCTCGGCGGCCATCTTGATGTCCCCATCGCATGTGAGAACCCCGCGGGAGGTAGTCTAAAACAGCGTCAAAGACAGCATCTGAGAACGTTATTCTGGATGTGTTACGTATTTGACAAGGAGATAACCCTGAGGACAAGCCACCCGCCATTTCTAACAGAGTCATACTGCGACCTAACGCCCCCAAACAACGATCTTATAAATTCAGCTGACAATATTCATAACGAGGCAAACCCTTTGAAACTACATGGAGACATAGATATAAGCCATCTCAAAGGGAAGGTTAGCCACTTAATCTATTCAATTCAAGCGAGTCGACAATCAAACGCCGAATTATTACGAAACATACGCGAACTTGATGCGGAGCTTGAGGAATGGCGATTATCGTTGCCGCCGGAAGAGAGGCCTTCGCTATCAATGTCTTATGCCTCGCATTCACCAAATCATAAGCTGCAGCAATCATGTACAATGCGTGTTATTCTTACCCATTTGGAATACTTCTACCTCTTGATTGCCATTCATCATGCAAGCGGAAGGTGTACCATGCCGATTTCTCCAGATGGATATCAGGAAGAATTCAGTACTTCTGTTCTTGAGACCAGTCTAGCTATTGCTCTAGAAGCTAGTCGTTCCATCCTCATTTACTTGACAGCAACGGCTTCTCAATTAGCAGCTGAGACATTCTGGTAAGCTGATTTCCTTCCCATCGAGTCAGGTTTTTTTGACTTGTTCTAAATGGAATTGCTTGTTCTCGCGAGCAGTGTTAAGGATTAGGTAACTAACATGATTGGTATTAGGGTCGTTCAGTTTTATCCTACGGTTGCTATAACAACACTTTTCCTAAACATTTTAATGAACCCCTGCGACAGTCGGGCTTGTTTTGACTTGGAGCTCCTCGGTGAAGCTGCAAAGATATTTCGCCTCATGCCTGTATATCAACACACATCCCGTAGACATCTTCAAGTCCAGATGTTCGAGGGGTTTGTATTCGAACTTGCTCGGCTGGCCCATTGCGCCGTATGGACCAGGAGGTAGATTCAGCTATTTAAGTCACTATATTAGAAACCACAGAGCTCCAAATGTGTCTTTTCTGAGAATGATTCGATCTAGAGAGTGATGTTCGAATACAATGGCGACCAAAACACACAAGCTAAAGATGGATAGCTACATTTCTTGGTATCAGTGATGGTTTTGCCTTTAAAATTAGCCTTTGTAGCCTGTAATCATCCGCTGAGCGCTGCAGGGTGCCCCCATAGATAAGTTTGATCGTCCCCTCATTGTTGCCCGTCTCTAATGTGCGAGTCCCCCCTCCATTTCGCGTGTGGATTCTTGACCTAATCTCACACATAAAACAAGCGTACTAAAAGAGAGATATGTAGCACTCGATTGTCCAACAGAAAAGTAATCTTCCACCCTCTGAGCCTATCTGCTTTTGGTAATCATCCCAACCACCCTAGCTATAATAGGATATTCAGCCAGCTCGTCAAGTGGGGAGATAGGTCCCAGAGCTCATGCTCCACAGCCAGCCCAGGTAGATTAAAAGACGTGTTGCCCATGGCCTGCAGAATTGGGTAGTCTATTCGCAAGAAAGCCTTCTGCCAGTCAAAAGCTCATTCAATACGACACAGGATCCCCATTTTTAAGTCATTTACACCTCATTTTGCCAGCATGCCTTCCGGAGTCCGCACCCAGAAGAATGATCAAGCCATAGCCTACTCCAAGAAACTCGAAAGTGTTCCCTGGTGCGATGACTACGAGAAGATGGTTTCTGGCATGTTGTATAGCTGTGAGGCGCCCGAACTTCGGGATCACAGGAACAAGGCCAGGCGCCTCGCTCAGAAGTTCAACACCTGGGTTCCCGATGAAACCATGTCTGCTGCTGCCGTTGCCGATACGAGGGTTGCCATGATCAAGGAAATGTTTGGTAAGGTTGGCGCCGACATCTACGTCGAACCAAGTATACAAGTGGATTACGGATGCAACATCACAATCGGTGATAAGTTCTACGCCAACTTCAAGTAAGTGAAGATAACATGTTCATGTATGGGGGTTACGGCAGCTAATACCACCGTTTGCATTCATTAGTACCATCATCCTGGATTGTGCCCATGTTACCATTGGCGATCGAGTCTTTTTCGGCACTGGAGTAAGCCTGATTACAGCTACCCACGAAACCAGTCTACAATCGAGGCGAGATAACATCGAGTATGCCGAGTCTATAACAATTGGCGACGACTGCTGGCTTGGGGCCAACGTCACAGTTCTGCCCGGTGTGACTATTGGCAAGGGTTGTACCATAGGTGCTGGAGCTGTGGTGTCTAGGAACATTCCCGACTACTCTGTCGCCTTGGGTGTTCCGGCTAGAGTGGTCAAGTCGGTCGAGCCAGTTGACTAAAATGTGCTATACTAGGCCCTGAAAGTCTTTCTACCTATCTAGTTAATCTTAATGATCTTGATGAATACTAGGTATACTTTCTATTTCTCTCTTGCATTCAAGATGGATGAGTTAGAACATAATTATATTGCCTTGTTGATTGATCGGAGAGTGGTTATCACTATGCAACAAACACTAGAATGATCAACAACTATTGTTGAGGTAACAGGGTAATGAACATGTTGATATAAGCAGCTTTCCTCAAAGTAATGTATTCTAAACAAACTCAACTTAATACTACCAGTTGCGTGCTCAGTAGTGGGTGTCAAAATGGACAACAGTGGCAAACTGTATAATCTTTTAGGTCTTTTACTACTTTGGCTTTTAGGACAATAGTAATAATACTAGACAGAGAGTAGCTATTATAAACTAGCTTAATATTAAGGCTATAAGGAAGTATGTTATCACTGACAAATAGATTTGGGTAAAGGAAACGAGGGAAATACTTGTCATCTATAAGAGAAACAGCCTGCCTATTTTTTAACCCCTAGTTAACATCACTATTACCTGTACATAACTACTTATTACCCTTGGTAATTACTATCATCTATACAATAGGCTCTTGTCACTTCATTATCACGGAAGGGTAGTACTAATAGTAAGGTATAAATATAGGTAGGTATTGTTTGTCGTGTTTACGCTAGAGCCCACCCAAACGACAGATTGACATGGCAATTCAAAGTACTTGTGTTCTACCAATCTCAGGATTGCTGTAACGTTCCCGTCCTTCTCTTCATACACGATTCTCATGATGTTCATGACCCTGACGAAGCATCTGGCTGTTTGCTTCCTTAATG
Organism: Fusarium sp. JS626; assembly: GCA_000966865.1. NCBI lineage: Eukaryota > Fungi > Ascomycota > Sordariomycetes > Hypocreales > Nectriaceae > Fusarium > Fusarium sp. JS626. The sequence goes on along the minus strand of JWIV01000033.1, from coordinate 84,776 downwards.
AGCTCCCAGTCGATATGAGGACCTTCAAACTTCTTCCTGCCATTGAAAAACCAGAGCAACATGATGATAGTGAACAAACCAACGACAATGACACTGGTATAGTTCATCGTACCTATGCTGACAGGCAATGCCGGAGGCATGCAGATGACAACACCCAGGACAACGATCCAAAGGATGGCAAAGGTATTGCATACATAACCAAAGATGCCAAGGTTCAAGTACCGGGGTGGCAAGTGCTTCTTCCTTCCTTGCACAAGGAGAATTCCCTGAGGAACAGCATAGGTAATGTTTAAAAAGAGAACGGCCGACGTAACAATAGAGTTGTAGGCTGTGGTCGACGCAAGATAGAGTAATCCATAAAGGACGACAAAGACGAAGGCACATGTGGTAGTGCGGACCGGGAACTCGAGTCTTCGGTCGACTTTGGAGAAATATTTAGGGAAAGGTGTTCCGTTCTGGAGATTAGTTAGTCATGAGGGATTGGATAGAGTAGTGGTGAATAAAATACATCGCGAGCAAAGGCCCAAGCCATGCGGCCGCAAGTGACCCATTGTGAGGGTAGAGAAACTAGGCGATAGTTAGTTGACCTTGAATCATCCTGGTTGGGACAAGATATGAGACGACTTACGAAGGAACACGACGAAAAGCCAAACAGTTAGAAATATTGTGACGTTGCGATTTCCAGTTCTGACGTAACGTCAGTATTAATCACTCAAAGATATCTGGACTGGGACTTACGCTTGGTATACAAGCTCCATACTAGGGAGTGGCGATGTCCTGACTGCATCCAGATCCGTCATAAAGTACATAAGGGCAATGAAGAGCGGCAGGGAAGTGAATAAGCCTATGAACATAGTCATAATGATGACCTGAGGCACTCGACGGCCCGGTTGTGTCATCTCCTCGCTGATATGGATAGCTATAATCTGTCAGATATTGTCAAGTTGGGCCACGTCGCACATAACTTACCTCCGTCAGTACCTCCAAAGGCGTACATGCCATTTGAGATGCCTAGGATCCATGCCGCACCAGAGTTCCAACCACTAACTCCCAAGCCAGATTTGACAAGGAACGAACCGTCATTTGTATGTTGGTGCATTCCAACTGGAACAAAGAGCCACAGGGACATCCCGATGACGGAAAGTAGAAGCGCAGTCTGCACAAGCCATGCGAGACGTTTCGAGGCCACGAATACAGGCACCGCTGCATTGCTGTTAGTATGAAGAATGCTTAGGTAGCCGTGACTAACTAACCAGTGATGATTGCAACTGCGACATACAAGAGATATGTTTGCCAGCTGGTTACTGTGAACGAAGGGTCGATAAAGTTGATGAGGCCCCCCAGCGTGACCGCCGCGAGAGAGATGCCTGAGCAGCTAATTCGATACCAAATCAGATAAATGTGTTCTGTCGAAGAAATACATGTCCACTTACGTGACAATCCACCAAGCAAGGGTTGACATCCATCCGATCGTGTAGGCAGCGAAGCGTTTCGATTTCTCTGGGCTAAGAATATAACAAAAGTGGTATTGGCCCCCGGTGGACTAGAAGTGGTTGTGTCAGACAATCTGTTGTGGTATTGACGGAGTCGAAATACGTACTGGAAACGCAGAAGCGATCTCGCTTAAACCGAGCGTAATGATGAATTGAGCAAAGAAGGCAACAATGAGACCAAGAATACAAACTTGGGGGCCACCGTATAGGAGACTTTGACCGAAGCAGCTCTAGATGGAAGTCAGTCACTGTTCAAAAGGCGTACCAAGGAATCTATTAACCAGATATCCCGCCCAAGAGTTGGTGATGGAAAAGCCAAGGCCAAGGGCGGACAGCCAGCTGAACTGTCGTTTTAACTCTGCCGTGTGGCCGTTTGCCCGAAGGATGGCATCGTCGACATCGTCTCCGACCACGGTACCGACAGCGATACTTTCGCGATCAATGTCGTGAGTTTTGGTCTTCATCTCGGTATCTTTGACAGAAGGCATTGAATGTGATTGTAAGAGGGGGAATGGTATGTGAGAGAAGGGGATGAAATTTGATATGGTGAAGAGGCCGCCTGAATGGCATACATATACGATATCTTGTTGGTGATTTATTATCTTGGACTATCTCGAACAGGCATCGTTGATGGTCGAGTGGCCGAACTACGTGGGGTAGCATGTTATCGCCCAGGGATCCGACCCTCCCCCGCATTCTAATCAAGCGACCCAGATTTGATACGGAGTAATGGAGAGCCTAGTCCTAGCCTACATAGTAGCGTGTTAACGGGGTCTTAGAAACTTGCCTGCTATGGGGTGGATGGTAAAGACCTGAGTGTGTTTCCAATATTGGTTAAGTAAGTATCGATCTATTGAATGCATGATGTCATGGTGGTATGGAGTTGGGCTCAAATGAATGCCGTATTAGTACTTGGCGTGCTGCTCATACAACCGTTTTTAGTCCACTAGCAGGCTGCTTTATCTGAACTCCAGGACTGTCGTGATATCGACGCCACTAGAGATACGACACTGTGACCAAACCATGTCTGTTTTGAACGCGGGGTCGGGCATTTGGCTAAACAGTTGGTTTGACACTAGCTAGATGTGCAAAAGCGTAGCTTACTTCGGATAAGCAACGTTGCTGAGTTGAGAGCACTTCCAGCTTGGGATTAGCTCTCCAAGAGACCTCCATCAGAGTTTGTTATCCGGTGGAAAGACTCCCGGTCGTTACCTTGAACCGAAATGGACATGATCAACGGCGTTTTGCAGAACACCTCGCAGCGAGAAGAGCCTGTAAGAGGTCTCTGACCTTTTGTCCGTAATGGAGGGATATGCCACCCAGCCGGACACGACAATTCCATCTCTATCAGAAGACGAGAATCAGGCAATGTATAGCAACTACCGCTTCAGTCACTCAAATATGGTTCCGAGAGCCGATACGTGCCTCAGTTATCCCAGCTTATCAGCTACTAACCACCACATATGTAGTGAGTCTAAAAGACTAAGTGCTGTTTACATGGGAATTGGAGTCTTGGTATTTAGGCGGTTCTCATGAGTTTCAAAACTTTAGTCAATTGATAACACTCAAATGTATTAACTATATTACATCCTGTACTATTTGCCAAACCCTTAGATACGGGATGGTCGGCAGCAGGGTTCTTGCCCAACCGTGTGCAGAGTCGACTTGTTCTCGCTCTGGCTGGACCGAGGAACATCATTAGATGGGTTCAACTCAAAGAAATTAGCCGGCTTTAGAGACATGACAAATTTCTCTACCGGCATAACAGGGAAATCTGGTTTAGTCAGACAGGTGAACCATTGACGAAGGATGCTCAGAACTTACCTTCAGGTCGAGTAACATGGGTAACTCCAAACGAGTGCCACAATACCACATCCTCATTCTTCACATTCTCGGCACGATTGCTCCAGATGGCAAGGCCAGTATCCTCCCGGCTCTGGTTGGTAAATTCTCCAGAAGCCCACAGCTCGTCGTCCTGATACTTTGTTACCCAGATAGCCTTGGAGGTGAAGATTCCACGACGATAGTTGAAGGACTTGGGTCCCATCATGAGCATCTGGCTGGGAACAGGATGCAGCTTGTACCCGTGCGGCTTCCCCGAGATGGAGTTGATGCGAGACTCATTCAAAATCTTGTACGTGCGGTTCTTTGTAATATCCAGCTCGTATCCTCCAGGCTTGTCGATTGCTGTTGTTTGGACTTTGAAAGCGCAACCATAAGGATCAATTTCGGGATCATCAACGACAGGGTAGCATTCTTCATAAGCCACGGTATTCTTGTCGTCTCCGTCCAGGTGAGGATCAATTCTGGCGCAGAAGATGTGCTGATGGTTGACTGCCAAGACACCTGGGGCAACAATAGTACCCCAGGGAACTTGAAGCCCTTGACGGATAGGCATAGTGGATACGATACCAGTGGCTCGCACTTCAATGTGGATGTTGGCAGCCTGGTCTAGCACAAAGGCCAGGATGTACTCGTAGTTGGCAACAGTTGCCGTGCACTGAATGACCAGCTGTCTGTTTCTCACGACCGAAGACTTGAAGTTGCGGAAGTTTGTATGCTTCCAGCCAATGCCATCATCAATCTCGTGCATGCAGACAACGTTTGGCATAACCACAGGGCTTCCATCTCTAGTCACGCGGACGCCGCTGAAGTAGGCAATATGACCAAGGCAGTCGCAGCCAAGATTCAGGCTATTGGATGTCAGGCCGAAGCCAGAGTCGCCCAAATCGAAGGCCTGTTTTCGGTGGTAAGGTGTGCGAGGATCACCGTACGGGACAGTCATTTCGCTCATGGAGACCCTGTAGAAAAGAGGGCGGCCATCATACTGTACGTCGTGGAGAACAGGGCCTTCGCGGAGAGTCCAGCCTAGCTGGAAGGTCCACTTCTGCCATTCGACACGTCGACCGAAGATGTTGAATGAAGGTCCCTCGGGCTGGACGACCTGCAGAGGCTTAAGATCTTTGCGAAAGGCATCAGGTCCCATGATGTTTGCACTATATTCGACAGGCTTGACAGGCTCCCACGGTTGAGTCTCGGGGTCCAGCTCATCGCCAGTGCCCATGGGCAGCTTTTGCAGCTCTACGAGCTCCAAGGTGTGTGCATCAAAAATGGGGGCAAGAGGGATAGGCAACGAATAATGGTTGGCCTCGGGATCATCGTTCAAAGCAACGTACATGTAGCATTGGAACAGACGTCGTCGTTCATTGGCATCATCTGTTCCGAAAGCCCAAGGGTCATTGTGGACGCGAGCGCTAGACAAAGTCAATCGAAATTGCACATCCTAGTTATGGAGTGACTTCTTACTTCGGGGGGAGCTTCAGCTTGGCGACTTCAGCTTGTACTTCAGGGTGACTGTTGCAGGCTTTGTTGACAAGCTCAAACTCGTGCCAGTCGACTGGGCCTTGAGACTCAGGAGCTTCCAACTCCTTTTCCACACGCTTCTTGGTGAGGTTGACAATTGCAATGAGCAGAGAGTGACTGTGCTTGAGGTGGTAGTAAACCCTGGCCTTGCGGTCAGGGGCTTGTCCCTTGTGACGGAGATACGGAATTGATTCAGCTTTGGCAGGCTCAGCAAGATCGATGAGCTTGAACCGAAGCTCCTCAGCAGTGCACTGAGCATGCTTGAGAAGTACTTGTGACGCTGCCTGCACCTCCTCAGTTCTGAGTGGATCCAGAGGGTGAGGTGGTTGCTTGTTGGAAGCGTGGCTGGGCATGATGGATGTTGGTCTCGACGTTTGGAAAGGCAGAGTGAATTACAGGAGTGTATATTCAAATGTCTTGTCTTATCGGCGTCTGGCTACTCCAGTCTAAGCTGTCGCGTCTTGATCCCGATCTTATACCCAAAACCATCATTGGTACAGGGAAACGACGATGCCTGTGTAGACTAAATATTTCCGCAAATAGAAATAGATCCAACTTCACTACGTAGAGTGGGTCTTGTGGCACTTGTTTGCCTATTTCGGCAGGAGAGCCAGCTGCTTTGGAGATCCACTGATAGACATGCCTCTCAAAAATTGGCATCATTGAGATAAAGTAAAACATCACTACATGCTCACTATCCTAGACGCTAGTATTTAAATGCCAGTTCTGTGGTCTGTATTATCTCAACACAAAATCAACCAACAACATCATTTTTCCATTACATCAAGAACATTACCACAAGCATGCCTGACTTCAAGGGACTTGATTTGACGGGCAAGACTGCCATCGTCACCGGCGCCTCTAGGTAGTTGCATCCTCCTCACTACTTCAAATCATCCCTGACATAGACTACACAGGGGTATTGGTGCTGCAATCGCCATTCAGCTGGGTCAGCGAGGCGCCAACGTGGTAGTCAACTACACCAGTGATAGGAGCAAACAACGCGCCGTTGACGTCGTCAATAAAATCCAAGACTCTGGATCTCGGGCGACACTTTGCCAGGCAAGCGTAGCAAACGTCAAAGAAATCCCAAAGATCGTCGACGCGGCATTGCAGCTAAGTCAGACCGGGAAGATTGAGATCTTGGTGCATAAGTACAACCCCCTCGGTATCCGCGACGTATATGTACGAGTGCTGACCGAGCCGACAAACAGTGCTGCCCTAGGAGTCGACGCAAACCTAGATGAAGTTACAGAGGAACTCTTCCAGACACACTTTGACACCAACGTCAAGGGTCCTATCTTCCTTACCAAGGCGGTTATTCCCCACATTGCCAAAGGTGGCCGCGTTGTCTTCGTCTCTTCTGCCGCGGCCCGTCTTGGTGTCGCCGGCCAAACGGTTTATGGTGCGACAAAGGCCGCCAATGAATCGTGCGCAAGGGTTTGGGCCAAGGAACTTGGACAGTCGCACGGAATCACCGTCAACTGCGTCAACCCCGGACCCGTTGCCACTGATCAGTGGCAAGAGAGCGATGATCAGTTCAGACAGGATATGCAGCCTCTCATAGAATCTACACCAGCGGCAGCTAGGATCGCCGAGACGGACGATATTGCGCCGCTTGTGGCCTTCCTGTGCACTGAAGATGCGCGATGGGCTACAGGTTCTGTTCTTTGCGCGAATGGCGGTCTCTATAATTAAAGTATACAATTAGATCATGAATATAGTGACAGAGAAATATAGCATGATTATATGTTCGACATTGAGATGAAGCTATGCTATTGTACACTGACGGGTTCCAGCCACGGTTAAGCTTTAACGCGGGGCAGCTGACTTACCAGCCTAGATAAGCTCAGGATACCTGCCGATGTCTCAAATCCTGTGCTAGTGATATTAGAGGTGAGCAGGCAGGCAGTTCGCAAGGGCTAAGGGGAGGCAGTTCTCCAAACTTGCGCCTGGATCTTCGCCGCAATTGAACAGCAGTCTAACTTCAGATCCGCCATCTAGACCTCAACTCTCGCGGGCAGAAGATTACTAGAACAAGCTTAACCTCTGAGCCATTCTTTACTAAAGATAAGACAATCAGAAGAGTGTCATGTCATACGCAATACACATGAAGAGAGTCTGCATTATTATCGTTATCATCGTTATCACCTCATCTTAGTAGATTAGTTATTTCCCTATCCCATACGTACAGGTCACTTGGTGGGGAGATTTACCGTATATATCTGACCCGTTATCTAGCCTTATCACCAGGATAGCAACTAATGGTCAAGTCCGATCACGCATGGATGGATTTCCTTCCAGGGAGACTTTCTTAGCCGCTATCTCTGCTATCTTTCTGAGATAGCTAGACCTCTTCCCAATTGTGACGTTATTAATGATGATGACCACTAAAATTGTCCTAGTGTCGCTACGCAGGGAGGTGAAACTTGGTAACACGTGTCGATCTGTCGCGACGTGACCCTCACTGAAATCGGCGGTTGCGATCGGTAAACCGCGGTCAGATAAAGCGAGATTCTTATCACAGTGCTTTTTGAAAGCAAGCAAAATTGGGTACTCTCCAGTGATCAAACAAAGGCAATTATCAAGATCAGGTCACAATTTCTTCTGCGTATAGTAATTGGTGATTGCTTTCCTGCATGCTACTTTATCGCCTTTAGCTAGCTTACGGCATTCCTCACTCTCTCTTCTTTCTTAGAATTCTTCTCAGCCAGGCGTAACGTGTCTTGGTGGCCTCTGCTCCGATTTCCACAGGATAGAAGAGGTCGAATCCGTGGCATCCTCCACCCCAAATGTGAAGATCCGCTTGAACGCCGCATTCCCACAGCTTGGTAGCGTAGGCAATATCTTCATCACGAAAGGGCTCCCCCGAACCAGCGTCGATGTAGGCGGGAGGCAAATCGGACAAGTCTTCCGCGCGGCCCGGGGCAACATAATGGCTTGTGACTCCCCCCTCGTTGTCCTCGCCCAGGACGAGTTTCCAAGCATAGCGACCCCATGTAGTATAAAACCCGCGACCGTCCTCGAATTGCCTGCACGACAAACTCGTCATTCGATCATCTAGCATGGGGCAGGCGAGTAGCTGTGCGCAAAGTGCAGGGCCCTTGCGATCGCGGGCAAGCAGTGTGACCCCAGCTGCGATACCTGCTCCTGCCGAAACGCCGGCAATCATCAAGCGAGACGGATCAATATTGTAGGCCTTCAGGTTCTGTGACATCCAGACTAAACATGTGTAACAATCTTCAACAGAAACCATGCCTTGGACGTCTGGAGATAGTCGATACGCAGGACTGATGATTACGGCATTCGAGTCCTTGACAAGCTCGCTCACTGCAGCGAGGCCGACGTAGACATTACCCATCACGCGGCCTCCACCGTGGAGGAAGAGAATACCAGGGCGGAGTCCTGACGTGGTATCGCCTTTGCCTGTCAAGGCGATCGCAGGTATCTCAAAATCTGGTCCAGGGATGATAATATCATCGATGGCTATGTCGGGGTCATTGTAGATGGCTTCATCGCGCGGCGGCTCTTCTTTGCGCAACTCATAGAGTTCGTCAAGGGAAGAAGGAACCGGTCGGTGCTGTGTATCTTCGTAAGCCAGTATCTCTGGGTCCCACGGTGGCAAACGATTGAAACCCATGGCGGCGATCTTGGGCGTAATTTCGCTGCTTATGCCTAGGCTAGTGTCTGGCAGAGACTCGAGGCTTGAGAGGTTGCTAGAGGCTGTGATTTACCAGCCGGGCTACAAATAAATGGCTGGAAGGTAAAGAAAATCACTCTTATGTCAAGCAAGAAATTCGGTGCTTGCCAGTCTACAGACCAACTCATGATTGCATTCAACATGCATGACTCGATTCAAGCCTCTTCCCCGCAATCACGGCAAGCTCGATTGAACTCCTCAACGACTCTCTCCAACTCCACAATTGAGGATGTCTAGTCGTTAGCGGGGGATTGGTAGCTTAACTGGAACAGGCAATACTCACAGCTGCTATGCAGTCTGCGGTAGGTATCCATGCAGCTCATGGTTGCACATGTCTATGGGTGATGATAACGTCACTGCAATTGTTGGTGAGAAGAGCCCCACGCTGCCTCCAACTAAATATCTACCTTTCTATAAGAATTGAAGGTGCTATTCTTACGAGCAACTATTGTCTCATTCATGGCCATACCTTTCTTCTATAGTTAACAATTCGTTCTGTCTTGGCCCAAGAAAAACTTCATCAACTCCGAAATGGAATCGCAATGGTTGCCTGGCCCGGTTGGCGAAATGTTACGATCTTCGGGGTTAGCAACGACAACAACGATACCTGTGGGAAAGCTTGTCACGACCACGACGCACGTCGGGTTGGATCTTGAGAACGGACAGTTAATCAAGGGCACCCCGGAAGATGAATTTACTGCTATTTTTGTCTGTCTCGACGCTGCGCTTCGAAATGCCGGCGTTCGGGGCGGCGTTGCAGACGCTCATAAGATAACAGCCTATCTCATCAGCCCAGCTGATGAGCCAATCCTGTTGAAGACTTTCCGTGAACGATATCCAGGACGTTCGCCGGCCTGGGGTACTGTGATCGTGCCGGCGATTGTTGTACCCGACACACGGGCCGAGCTCCAGGCTGAGGCGATGTTGCTAGCATAAGCAGCTTGGAGCAGACCAGAAGGCTTTAGCGATACTTGACAGCACGCATCAAATCAGAACACGAAAAGCTACCATTTATTCGAGCCTTGGACGGTTATACAAGCCCGGGAGAAGGATTGACTGGACTACTTGCAAAGTTGGAGCACAAAATAACCACCCCTTCCCCAAACGACAAAAGAGCGAAGGATACCATGAGGATTAGGTTAACTTTTGACGAGTAATCACATTAACCTCCATTTGTGAACATGATTGACCATTCAGTATTGCGTGGTGCTTTCAAAGCATGCTATTCCATGAGTATTGTGATGTTTTACTAGCTGTGGGGATGATAACTGTGGCGGTACTACGTTGCCCCGAGACTAACAAATTCCGGGTCCTTGAGATAGGTATACTACTTGCTAAGCACTGGCACTTTTGACTTCTCCTGGATCATTTGGAATGGAGGGGGTAAACTGATTGACTTCTGTTTTGCTCAGAAACTGGACCCATGGGATAATGTGACATGTCCGATAAACCCCGATCCTCTCTTCAACTCAATCCAACGCCACCCCCCATAACGTTCCCTCCCACTGCTGTTATATATACTCCCAGGCTACGGACAAGATTCTAAAGCTAGTTCATGTCCTTGTCATGCGTTATCGTATAGATACGTTCAATGGACTTGAGCGCGAAGTCGGGAGCTTTCAAGCCAGGCTGTTGATATGTGAACCAGTCCGACCAGCCAGTCAGCTATCAGCTGCGCCGTTAAAGTGGACTGCTTTTCAAATTGATGAATCTGTCTAGCCACCTCCTGCTGGATCTTGAGATTACTAGGAAGAGCACCAACTGTGTGGGATCTTAGATAGGTTTGCAGCTGTGCCTCGAGTGGACATGATTCAAAGAGTGTTCTGCAACCTTTGGGTCGAAGGATGGGATATTTGCTCTCGAGGCTTGAGCGCATAGGGCCGCGTGCGGCTTTGTATGTGGTATCGTATGCTGACAAGATCAAGTCTCGTAGCCAAGATGGGCTCGACCGGCTGGGATACGAGGATGCTTCCGAGGCAAGGATAATGCGACAAGCCTCGAACCTCATCTGCCTCGAGTTCGGAAGTTTTTTATAAGCGTAGAAGTAGATGCCAACAAAATGCATCAACTCCACTGATATCAATTCGTAGGCGTTTCGAGGAAGGTCCTGTTTAAGGCAAATGGTCCAGGGGTTATAGGTTTGGTCCCCAAGGCCGGCAGGGTCTACATCGAACAGTAAGTCTCGAGTTGTTAACGTTTCGATATCGATGACTAACAGCATGCCTCTAAGCTTTTATGTTGAGGGATCTTGTCGGATGGGCGTGACGTCCGTTGACGACTCAAGCTGGGGTCATCCGCCTCAATCCCCTTGCCACATCTGGTGGAAATATGCTGTGTCTGGTTTTGAACGATATCATTTTCTGCGCGAACCAACAAAGGCGATGGCAGATCGACTAAGAACCAAATAGAGCTAGAGTTGTTTAATAATGGCGGTCTGATTTCTTGTAAAATTGGTGATTTGGCTACGAAGGCCGAATGATCATATTGACCTTCTGTATCTCTGGATTCTCGATGGGCGCTGGATGAAAAGAGTGACGTGGGAGACGATGCCGATTGTGATGTATTCTCGACGCGATCCTGTCGCCTGGCGGTCGGGAAAGGTTGCGTCGACATGCTTCTTTTTAGGCGGTGAATGAACAAGGCAAAGTTGCAATTGGAAAACTCCCAGGAAATGAAACTTCACCGTTACAGTAAAGAACAATACGGGTAGTTAGGGTGTCAAAAGTCAATAATGTATGAACAGGCAGCAGATGAATCGCGAGGCAAAAATGTTATAGGTGTATCGAGACTGTAGAACAAAGTAAAAACGCGAGATTTGGGGGTGGGGGCCGTGGGTTACACATTGAGATCGGCGGGTCCGCTTGCTTTGAGAAAATAAGAATGGCATGAATCTGCATCTGGGCTCAGAAGTAGAAATGACCTAGAGTTGCGGCATTCGCTTCCATTTATGGAAGATGCTTCAGCGTCCATTCAACGCTAATACAGCTTGACAGAGAAAGTGGCATCTAAGCCTCTTTATGGCTAGTCAGCTTTATCTTACAGAGGGTTTACTGGTACCAATGCCTCAGTCCTCAATCGATCGTGCTCACATACGCTACATTGATGCATACAAGTCAAGCGGTTAGAAAATAACTCGTCTTGGCCGATCTGGCTTATCTCGGGCTTTATCTACTCTGTCGTTAAATGTTTACAGGCATGGTGACTATTTCGATAGACCGGTCTGGTATAGCCCTTTACACCAGGCCAGCTTACCCTACATGAGCAACACAGTAGATCAAGTCAATTTGACTGCTTAGAACTTGTCCTGGTTAAGACTGTCTGTTTCAGCAGATTTGGAACCTCGATCGACGTTGGGAGGAATGGTAAAAAGTCGAACAGGATGTGATTGCTAAGCAGACGTACGTACACTTGCTTTTTCACAATACTGCTGAGGTCTGTGGTCGAAGCGTTTACTACATCACAGGTAAGCAGTAGACATAGTGCGGGATTACTTCACATGCGAAATATTCCACTTTGGACGAGAATTTTAATCTTGTTGGTACTCCTATCGCTGAACGAAATACCACGGCTCATTACACTGTCCGCAACTTCCTCCATGCTATTTTACATTCTGGAGTCGCGCTGATAGTCACCCGGTCGAGCATTGGCGCCCAGGACACCAACTTCCCTCAAGACAATATCAGCATTAATAGCACCTTGCTCCATAGCACCTTCGATAAAGGATCGCCATCCCGAAGCCCAATCAGCATTAGCCATAAGGACATTGCCATGGCGACTCTGAAGTTCGGCTAGGTATTTGGTGAGGAAGCCAGCAGGATACCAGGCAGCTCCAGCCTTGGCATAGGGATCAGACACCCAGTCGTGCCAAAGGACTTTCTTGATGTTCATAGGATGAAACCGCTGCAAGGCCGCTTCCAACCGCTCTGGTTCTTTGGTCGGGTCAAGCTTTCCTCGGTTATCACCCGCGAACGAGGTAATGCGAGTTGACTTGCCGTCAGCACAGAAACCATCACCATAGACGTACAGAAGATCTCCTGGCCAGGTGCATCCCCGTAGGCCACGAAGATCGCCCTCTACCTCAGCATGGCATTTGGTAAGATAGTCGAGCTGGTTGACCTTGATAGCCTCTTGTCGAAGAGGAGACAGAGGAGGATCGAAGGTGATATCGGGAAGGACTGTGATGGGCATGGTGTTGATCACACGCCTGGCACGATACGCCTTGGAGGTCGTGGTATGGATGGAAACAATACCATCTTTGTCGACAATGGACTTGACGGGAGATTTGAACGTGTATTGCAGGCCGAGCCGGACGGCATCGTCAAAGATACGGCGGGCAAGTGCAGATTGACCCTCCCGAAGTTTGTAAAGAGTCCAGACCTCTTCAAAGGTGGCAATCTCATAGTTCTGGAGCGCCTGGGCACGGAGCATCTCCAGATATCCCATATCTTCGACCGAGCCACCACCGATGTGCGGAACAATCGACTCGAGAAGGGCGAGTTCGTCGGCGGACAACAGATGTTTGATCTGCTCGATTCTATCGCGACAGGTGAGCTTGTCAACCTCCTTGACTTTCTCAGGGGCAACGCGCAAGTTGCCAAGCGTGGAGTATGGCAGTGGGCAAATGTCGCGACCCATTTTTCCGTCGTAGTTGATGAAGATGTTCCATGCATTGGCCGTCATGTTGCCAGCCTCTTCATGAGTGAGCCTTCGTGAGCCTGAGCCCGTATCGATGGTGAAGTAGTCGCAACCACCTCCCTCAGTCCGTGTTGTGATGACATCGTCCTTGAGGCCATATCGCTGCATCTCAGCAAAGAGACGGCCATGGTTGTGGGAAACCCATGTGCCACCCATCTCATAAGTTGTGCCATTGACCTCGGCACTCCAAGTGCGGCCGCCGATGCGGTCGCGGGCTTCGACAAGCAGGGTCTGCTTACCTATGAATTGTCAAACAACATCAGCTTTGTTTCACGTCTAGACTTTGAACAGGTCGTGTCCCGAACTTACCAGCTTTTACAAGATCGCGGGCGGCGACGAGACCGGCGTAGCCGGAACCGACGACAATGGCATCAAAGACCTTGTTCTCATCAGTTTGACGAATCTTGCGATCGGGCTGGATCACGCTGTAGGTGTGTAGACCGGTGACGAGGCCACCTTTCTTGGTGTAGGTGTAGCCCTCGGTGGAGAGGTTGGCATGATAGATGGACTTCGACATTGTTCTGACAAGATAGAAATGAGGTGACGTTTGAAGTATGGTCAAAACGGTGGAGAAATGTTGGACCTGAAGTTGGGGTTTAAGTTAAGTTGGTCCGGCCATGCAGGCTGTCTAGTCAAGTCCGATTATGAAGGGATAAGGAGATAAAGATCACGTATGGGTTGGGGAAACGAGCACGCATTGACTAAGCATCCCTGAGCGACCGTACTACGTATACAAGTTGGAGCACACACTGAACATGGCAGTTGCTGCAACCGCCCCGCTCAATACAGCGGGAATGCAACACTGGAACCTTGCAATACAAGCTAACAAGCTGTGGGAGATTATTGCATGCTGGCCCACGGGTAGGAGATCGCCTTCTCCACCAGGAGGAGTACGTACTAGTTACGGCGCAGCCGCGCAGTTGAGAGTAGAGCCTAATCAGGTTAGTAGTCTAATCCCGCACAAGCTGCATTCTAGGGGTAATCATCCTTGCTTACTACGTATTAGGGCAGAATCTAGCATGCATTAGTTCTGAAGCTTGGACTCTCGGTGGACATGGCAGATGCGTGAGTAGGTGGGTCAAGATGTCAACATGTCATTGCGGAGGCCAGTGCTCGGTGGTGTTCTACATCAACCAATTGTGCTACTTCAGTCAGTCTGCCATCTAAGCCCAAAGTGGAAGTGCTCCCAACCGCTTCTCCTCCTTATCCACTGATACAGTGAAACGCTCAGGTGCCAGGACCATGAGGAAAACGTCTGCCGAATCTTTAAAAGAAGAGATAAGCGTGTTGGGATTTCAGCTGCTCAGAACACGTCTGCGTAGATACGTATCAGCATTGGCATTCTGAGTGATAGGTAAGCTGTCAGGCTGACGACTGACGAGCATATGCAGAACAAAGACCGGGAACACTTACAAATTCCATCCAGGAAACATTTGTTAAACACTGGGCATCAGTACCCTGCCTCTCGTCCCAAACTCTCGCAAGTACTTTGGTTAAAGCTGGGTGTTGAAAACCCGTTGCGTCTTTAATCCCACTAATAGACCAGCTGGCATAGTGTATCTGGTGCGGCGAGCACGTGTCGGCCCCAGCCAGAAATAGCGGAAACAACAGTCGCTTGTAAAAAGTACTATCTCTAGGTATAGCTGCACAGATATCGAAAATAGCAGACACTGATGCCTTGATCCGGGTATCTTCGCAAGACAGGGCGAGAGGATCTGGAAACCGCATGATGCGAAGTAGGCAGGCGTGTCTATAAGCATCGGCGAGATGCTTCCATTCGTTATGGCTTGTAGGGTAGACTACTTGTTCAGGATCCCAGGTGCGGAAAAACCTCTCAGCTTTTTGAAGAACTTCTTTAAACTGTTCGAGAGGGAGATCTCCGGCCAGGTTGGCTTTACCGGCCTCAAGGACCTGGCCTATCTCGTAAAATAGACTGGGAGGGCAGCCTACAAGAGTGTGAAGACTAAGACTTCCATGATCACGTACGCAACTGCGTACGTCTTCAGAAAAAGACAATTTTTCGGCCCCGCTAAACCCTCGTAATATATCTAGCCTAATCAACATCAGCGAGGATACATTTGCTTACGCGGGTGCTATATGTACCAGGCTAAGGCAGATGTGAAAAACATCCCAGCCTTTGAGCGTGTCGAGCAGTCGGTTGAACAAGCCATTCTCTTACAGAGAAAGGATACACCATTGAGGTGTGCGCCGTGGGATGAAACACCAGTTTCACAAACCTAAGCAAAAATTAGCGAAATGTCCGTTTACAGGTGACAAGCTCTGCACATACGTCATGAAGAACAAGAAGTAGAACCATCGCTAAGATGTATTCCGCTTCTAACGGTTCGAGTCTCGATGCCTCTTCCCTTTGTAGTAAAGAGCCTAGAGAGTGCAGAGCTGAAAGTCTGTAACGAAAGGAAGCAGCGACAAAGTACTGGCTGCTTTCGCTCCCCGAGATATGCATATGACATACAGAAAGTCCAAGTAGAGCGTGAAGGATGCCCTGGTGTTGGTAAGCGAGAGGCAGGACATACTTTTGGAATGGGTTCTCTGTGCCATGCACCTGTATCATGAGGCGCTGGCTAAGTGTTTGTTGAACTGAGATTAACGGCTATGAGACGTTTCCGATTAGGGCTGAAGGATAACTTACAGTACTCAATGATGGGCTGATTTGCAATGACTTCATTCTGTAGTTGAGGGTTGACAATTGGCGGCGAGGCGTACGGACCCTGAGTTGCTGGGACTTGAGTGTTTTCGGGCGACGAGGGCGATGAGTGACTTGAGATGGATGGATCTTGGGGCAGTAAGTCCTCAGCAGAATCGGGTAGACAATTCTCAAAAGACTCAATGACAGAAAAGTCCACAGGGGGCGTCACTGCATTTCCGGTCTGAGGCACTGTTGGTGATACCAGGGCCGGCTCGGCCAAGGGCAGTGCATCATTCGACGAGGAGACCCCAGCACTCCACTGCCGAGACGGAGCGACCAGAACCTCGCGGAACTGGAATCGTGGGGGATAGCCTTCGCAGTGCAGGCCTTTGGTTCGACATCGATCGCAGATGGGACGCTTGCGATCACACTTGCGGCTTTTCTTACGACAGGTACCACATGCCGGTTCTGTTATGAAGTGGGCTGTTAGTGAACACTGCTTTGAGGCATACAGAGGGATGCATCTGTGTGGTTCTCCCTCGATAGCATGTTCAGCAAGCCGCTTGAGGTGACCACCGGTAGCGCTAGTGCTCGCTCACCTGTACGGAGAACTGTCATATGGCTTGCTGGAAGGGAGTAGATGCCTGTCATGACTTCTTGGGGTGGGATAGGAACAAAAGACGAGTCAGCCAGGATGGAAAAGCAAAGTGGTGCTAAATTCTTGTTTGCACAGGCAAACGAAAAGGAAATAAAAGGAACGAAAGGGGAGGAAACTTCCACTTCTCCACAGGGGCGCGCACCTCAGTATAAGTTACGAAAGTGTAGGAGCGGACTGCCCTTAATCATGCTGCTGGATCGGGTTTACACTGGTAGAATCGATGAACTCTGGGTGTAGCAATCTCAGGTGAAGGTTTTCACATGCTACTTGACCCAATTCGGTAGTAGTGGGCGTCCTTGCTGAAACAAGGATAGGAATGTAAGATAAGACGCAAGATCCCCCCAGGGGAAATCTGGTGTGCTATCAGCCATTACCCTAAAACATATATTTCTACAACTCAACTCAGATACGCTCATGATCCCTCAGAGTACCTTTTGTCCGCAACATGACGGAAGTAAAGTATTCTACCACCCCATGTAAAAAGTCGCTCTATCATCTAACAATTGAATAGTAATGAGCCTCATATTATCTCGGTGGTATCCGGCCCTACAACGCCTCACGATGCGCAAAAGCTCGAGTCAAAATCCAATCTTACAGCACACGATCCTTGCAGCAGAACATTTCTGCCCGTTAGAAAGTTGGATAGATTCATCTCTCAACTGAGTCGTCTCATCCATACGCGCCATGGCCACGATACTTTGGTTCTCTTCCTAGCCTATGCAACACAACTCACGGTATCTATTTTAAAAACGCCAAGCTCGACAGTACTCCAAAAATCCGCTATAAGGCTCGGTCAGTTCGTTTCAAGAGCTCTCTCTTCAACAAAATTCTCAATCTTATCGGCCCCCAGACTATCATCATCACTATCGACGATACCTCTCTCTAAACTGCTCCTCGTTGAACGACTAGAGGCGCTTTTAGGGATGTTAAACGACTGGCATACAATAAGTCGGTTATGGGGCTTGCTTACAATGTGGATGCTTGCAAAGGAGTTCATCACGAACTCCGTAGACCACGGACTAAATACAAAAGACAAAACGAAGAATCTAGGTGCCCAGAAAGTCAAGAAGACCATCACGGCAACACAGCTTTTGTCCTTGACAGGGTACTTTATCTTGGAGAACACAACATGGCTGTCGATGCGCGGTGTACTAAAGTGGCCGAAAAAGTCGCAGTCAAAGTTCCTGGGCTGGTGTGCAAGATTTTGGTGCGTCTACGTAATTGCCGAGCTGGGACGATTACTGCATGAACGAGCTCGCCATCTGCCCGACAGCGAGGGCGAAGACGTGAAGTCGCGATTGGAGTGGAAAAAGAAAATTGTTCAGGTTTCTATGTGGTTACCGCTGTCTATTCACTACGTATCATCCAGCGCGTTACTTCCAGAGCCGATAGCTGCTTTCTTGGCAACGTATGCCGAGTTCATCACCTTGAAGGGCCAGTGGGATGCGACTGCTGAGAGGATTTGAGGGTTACATACGACAGGTAGAGGCTAATTTCAAGTATTTATACATACTTGTAGTTCCTAAAGAAATATTCGTGAAGGGCTGACCTGACGACTCAAGAGATAGCACCCAAATGCTAGCATGACTGTAATGTCAGGTGGCGGTCCCCATCATCTATGGATGGCCGCCGGTGTGTGTTTGTACAAACGAAGGGGTCAGATGGCAAGAAACCGTAAGACCTCGGATCTGGCGTCCAGTTGGGAACCCAGGTTGAGGATAACAACCTGTCCCGAGATCTACCTGAATATGCTTACGCCGCCCCGCAAATTTCCCCATACCGACACAGTGTCCATTGGTCTGGTTGACTGACGAACTTACGGGGCGGGGTTATCTGGAGAGGTGATTTCAGTAGAGGGTCAATAGAGTCATCCGTACCCCCGCGAGGTTGAAGATAAACGCCACAAGCCAAATAGTCTAGATTCCATGACACCTGAATTGACGCTTTAATTACGTTACTAAGTTGAGGCCAGTGCCGCATTTGTACGGGGCTTACAGATAACCAGGGGGTTTATTGCGCCGCTGCATTCGACATTGCATTTAATAGTGAGTTCCATCCGTCAGTCAGCGCTCTTGCTCGCAAACCTTTTCGCTTGCTATCTGACACACTCGTATTTTTCGCTGTACATCCACTTACGAAATGACGAAACCAAGCGTCTGCAGTAAAGCGAAAGCCGGCCTAGGTTTGTAATTCCAGCCCTGGTGACAGCTGGTCGTATGTTAAGGCGTTGAGTCCTAGGTAATAGAGCCCCGGATCATTCCCAACTACATTATGGATTGCACGCCCAGCTGGAGAACTCCGGCCTGACGAATATCGGCATGCATCAACATCAAGGTCGAGCCAGGGGGGAAAGCTTTACAAATTCGTTGATTTCCTTCTTTGCAGTAGTGGCGGCTGGAAAGGGATGCGGGCCGTTGTAGACTACTGCTGCACAGTTAAGCAACATCAATGTATTATTTTCAGATAACTCAACCCATCGGCAACACGTGAATTTACTTTCAAGACATTTGTCAAGGCCGTAGGACACCTGGCTACTCCACGTAGGCTTCCTACGAAACGAGGCTTACGCGACGTTTTTTACTGACCTCTAGATTAACCTCTAGAAATTAGAAATTGTCTCGATTTGTACTCGACCTTCGTCCAAAAGCAGCAAAGCAGCAAAGATTATTTTAGCAGTCCTCCTAGCCACAACAAACTTATTCATTCAGCTATCCAAAATGTCGCTCCCAGTAGATCAAATTAGCAATTTAGCTGTTCAAATCAAATCAAATTCAGACAATTATTTATTTAATTTTGACTCGATTATGGAGTTATTTCTATTTCTGGAGGGTAGTCAATTTCTTCAGGAAAAAGACCTAACTAAAAAGAAAGCTTATCTAATTTCTTATCGTATCGATAAGATGGAGTTTATAGCCAATTCAATTCAAGTCAATTCAAAAATAACATCTCTAAAGTAAATTAGAAGTTTCTCTAATTAAATGTGTTAGGAGCCATGATCTAAAACAGATGGCTCAGCCCGTCTAAGTCAGACCAAGATATTCATAACCGTATCTTTTCCGCGGTTAGGAGTAGGTCTAATCGCGAATTCAAGCTAAACGGAGTGAACTTTCTAAGTAGTAAAAACATACTATATATAACGGTTAGGTTTTCTAAGGGATAAACTAGACCGTTCTCGGTTTATATTAATAATAATTATAAAATAAAAGTTAATTAATACTAAAATATTATATTTTTTAATAATTAATAGTATAAGTAAAGTATATTAAAATAATAAAGTTATATTAATACTTAATAAGTTAAATTCTATTTAATAATAAATAAATATATATATACTTAGGTAGTTTAAAATATATTAAGTTAGGCTTATAATAATTTATAAATTAAAAATATAATTTATAATAACTAGATTATAATAGCTTTATATTAAAAATATAAATTAATATATACTTAATTAAATTAAAATAGTAAGGTATATATAATATAAATACTTTATCTTATTAAGTTATTTATATAAAACTTAATAATACCTTTAAAAAAGAAATCTAATTATCCTAATTAAATCTATAAATATATTAATAATAAAGGT